>BHFT01020216.1:0-16987 GCA_004320025.1 Laticauda laticaudata | reverse complement strand
ACCATTTCTACAGTTTTGAGTGTGTTCAGTTCCAGATTGTTCTGGTTACACCACAAGGCAAGTTGTACAACCTCCTGTCTGTATGTGTATTCATTGTTGTCTTGAATGAAACCAATCACTGTTGTGTCATTGGCAAACTTCAGTATTTTAACAGACTTTTAAACAATTTTAAAAGACTATCCTAAGGAGGAGCCTACTATAGAAACACAATTGAGCATTTTAGTTACTACAGGAAGTTAAGCTTGCTGATTCATTGCAAAATAAATAATTAAATAAAAATAAAGAACAACCAATAGATCCATATTGTGTTCTCTCTCAGAGACAAAAATAGGGCATGCAACATCCTGTCCTGTTAAAGATCAGATAATTGGGTTGTTTTTTTTTTCATGAAATCAGATCTTAGTCCTGAGATGGATGCATTGTTTGAATCCTATTGAGCATTCAGTTCCACATAGAGAAAGCTGATCATAGTTGATAGACAATAGCTGATAAGTTTCTGTAATGGGAGAGGGAAAAAAGTATTCTTCTCATCCAAAATGCAGCTGATTTCGGTGTGGATTGATGGCACTATTACATTTTGTCCTGTTTTTAAAATGTTTTTATATGTCATTTAACCCAAAGACATATGGAAGTCATTGCGTTTATTGGTAACTTTTTATTTTATTTATTTCTAAACAAAATAGGTTTCTTTTTCTGTTTTTCTTTGTTTTCTCTCTCTCTCTCTCTCTCTCCAAAGTATAATGAAAATATCTTAACCAAAACACATGTTTAGCATCTGTTTATGTTTTTGTTTCATAGAATGCCAGCTTATTCTGGTCTTTATAACTTCAGTGTATGGATGTTGATGTTTGTAGGAAGCCAAAATCATGTGACAGGAATGTCCTATTTATTATTCTTCAATTGATAAATAAACTTTTAAGGATTACATTTTTTTTAGAAAGTAAAGGATAATGCATCTGTTTTTCAGTCTCAAAGTTTATTTACTCTATCAGACTGCACATTCCTTGGAATACCCAGGGTTTGCTGTTGAGATTTATATTTTATTAATATTTTAATAATGAGACCACAGATTGATTATTTATTCGTCAGATTTCTAGGCTGCCTGACTGGCTGGTTTCAGAATTAAAAATAGTTAAAAGACATACAAAAATGTCACCTTTAAGGTAGGCAAAGTCAAGTAACAGGGTATGTAGGGATTCTAGGAATATTCATAGTTATTTTAAGGTAGAATATTAGAGTTTATTTCTACTCCACATACCAAACAAAATCAAGGCAATTTTTTTGGAGTTTCCCATCTTTTCCCCTTTTCAAGACAAAGCTATCTTTTCTAAACGCCTTCCCTTAACAATTTAGAAAAATGAAATGAACAAAATTGAAAAATTGGTTGAGTGACATTGGGCCAATACACACTCATGTACAACTCACGTCACAGAGTTGTTTTTATGGGGGAAAGAATGTGGGCCACTAAAAGCAGAGGAATTGTTTTGTCATCATGTATGGTCTGTTGTTATACGTGGTTGTTTGAGTTTACACTTCATACAGTCACTATAGAAGAGAAACAGTAATACTACAAACCACACATAACATTTACTCTTTGGCCACCTACCTGTCTTCAAAATGATCTCCAGTTCAGCAACATTTACATGACAATACTAAATGTTGTAGAAATGTTGCATCTGGTACATGGGAGAAAACTTCATTTTCCTTCTTTTTTAAAATAAAACAAAAGAAATAATTAGAAATTGAGATTTCTCCAAAAGCTGGATTTAATGCCCAATGAAACAATCTTCTGTTTTTCTGTTTTGTCAGAAATATAATTGATATATATACTAATACTCAGTGAGAATCCTAGTTGAAAGTTAATTTATCTTTACTTCCAAAAATAAAGTTTTCACAGTTCTGGTCTAACAAGTAAGGACTGGCCCTCAGCATATTTGACAGATGTTAAACAAGATTATAATGATTGAAGTCAGTTTTGTCTTCTTTTCAGCATCTAAATTTTAAACGTTTTTATAAGTAATGTGGCTTGTTGTGTTTTAGCTTACATTAGTTTCAAGCAGTTATACAGTTAAATATGGGAATTAGATTAGAAAGGAGGTTCTTAATGCAGTCATTGAAAACTGCCACAAAGAAATTTTATCCTATCTCGACTGAAAGAAAAATCTCCCCCCTCAGACATATTTGCTGTCTGTCTTTTTATTTTTAATCGTCATTCCACTTTCAATTTATTAGCAGATGGCAAGAAATGTTTCAATGGAATCCATCTGTCGTATCTTTTTCTCAAAGTCTACAAACTGAAAATTAGCTTGCTTGGTGAGGTTGTGAGGGAAAATAAGGATAATCTCTGGTAGGTAATAATGTCCATTCAAAATTTTCAAAGCAATCAATCTGTTTTTTTTAACTCCATGTGGCCCGTTGTGTCTTCAACTATGAGCCATTAGATACTCACAGCATGTGAAAAAATGTGGGGCTTTGGAATATTACTCCAGCACACAAAGAATGATATGTGTATCACAGCATCTGTAGTGAAGCTATGTGTATGGTTAAAACGTATTTACACCACCAAACTGATTTCTTCATTATTGTAATCCTTAGATTGCTAAACCATGGTTTCTTGAATGAACCATAGTTGATTGGGTAATGCCATCTATTAAAATATAAAACATGGTTGCAGTCCATAGGGACACTTCACAGAAGACACTAAATCAGAAGAGAACAAATTATGTTAAAGTGTTTGTCCAGGTGAAATACAATTTCAACTATGAATGTTAACCTAAGCTAAAGAACCTATATTAAAAATTAACAAGACTGTAGTGTTCACTAGAAATTTGAGATCACCATCTATAGCAGATTGAGTTAATAACCGTAGCCGTTACAATTTTGGATCACAGTAAATAATTTTTAAAATGATAGTAAAGAGACTGCTATTTCTACTATTAGGAGTTTGAGGATGCAGTTCAGCATGATATCACCTCAAAAGACAGTTGTCCACATGAAAAATTCCCCAAGGAGAATAACTGTTACATCTCAGATTTCAAGAAAGTAGATAGCACGCCAAGAGAAGGACAGAGTTGAGTTAGTCTTTTGACTTTGATGAGACTACAGTGCTCGACTCCACTGTACAATGACAAATTCCTCTTGATTTTCTATTTATGATTTCCATCGAACAAGGGAAAACACACATATCTTAATCTGTATTTTTCCATGAGACAATATATTTTAATAAAAGAAGATGAAAACATTTCCTAGATAACTTATTTGCACTTGGAAATAGAAAGAGCTATTGATTTACCCACTTTTTAGATGTAACCTGTTGTTCATAATCTTTATTTTTTTAAATAATAAGTTGAAGTTTTTGTTCTAATTACAATTAGTTACATAGGTAATTACTTAAAAATGTGTGCATGTCACACCTGTAATATCCTTGTACACCATTTTCAAACTGTGACCTCAATGTGTTGTATCTACAGTCCTTTATTAATTACCCATACGTATCTGGAGGACTACAATATGGGGAAAACTGTGCTCACTAGGCTCAAGGCCTTGACTCATCCTTCCATCCTTCTGAGGTCGGTAAAATGAGGACTCACGTTGTTGTGGGCATTATGCTGATTCTGTAAACCAATTAGATAGGGCTGTAAACCACTTGAAGTGGTATGTATATAAGTCTAAATGCTATTCCTAGCCAATCCAAATTATATCTGTTCACTAAGGGAAATAAGAGAATAGGATACTTACATTACTCTATCAACTTAAACAATAGGATTCTGGAGACTCTTATGGAGGAAAGATTTTACCATTAAGTTAAAGATTCCATTGATATGTTAAAAATTTCCTAATTAAAAGTCTAGTCATATGACATATCTACTCAATGGACATATCTACTCGGGGAAAGGACAACTTCAGAGCAGTGATGGGTTTCAAAGTGTTTTACCACTGGTTCGGTGGACATGGCTTGGTGGGTGTGCTGCATGCGTGCATGTGCACCAAACATGCACTTTGTGCACGCGCAGAGGCTTTCCTACTCACCTCCTGCAATCCTGCACTATCCCTGTGTCTTCAGTGGCTGATGTGCAGCAATCTGCTATGCCGCACAAAGCAGCTGTGCTTCAAAAACAGGAAATAAAGGTCTGTATGGGAGGCCGGGTAGGCTGTTACCCAACAGCAGATGGTCGGAGCAAACCGATTCGTTCCCAGATAATCTTTGGAGCTATCAGTTCGGCCGAACCAGTAGAATCCCACCCCTGCTTCAGAGACAGTCTTTGTACTGTCTGGAAGAATCTTCTCTTGAATTCTGACACTGGATTTTGCAACTCTTTGGCTGGTTACTTTGTGGTTTGATGGGTAAACCCCAATGCTAAAGTTGGATCCTTGAAAAGAAGGTATCCTGGCAGAGGCATGGTTCTTCGATTTCTCAACTTACATACAGAATTGTCAAGTTGCCAAGTTGGCTTTCAAATATCATACCAGAGTCTGAAATTTTAATAACAAGCCTGAAAGAGAACAAATCAGACTCAGTATGATCTGTCCATCTTTACCTCAGAAAAGTTGCTGTTTGAAATAACTAAAACTAAATGCTTAATAAACACTTTAAAAAATATATTTGAAAGAAAAAAAAAACTAGTTAGATACCTCCCTCAACCAGGATGACATTTTTGTTGCAAAGAATGGTTTTACAGCTAGTCACATAAGGCAGGATGGTGCTACTTAAGAAAAATTCAATTTTCACATTGATGCTAATTGATCTGCAGACCATAGATCAGTGATGATTTCCAAAGGTTTTAACAGTTTAGAAGGCTGATGAACTTGAACATTAAAAAATGATTTTTTTAAAAAATGGGAAAAGTGGTAAGAGCCAATCATTAGCAGACACAATTTAAAGTTTTTGGCAATTATATTATTTTTTTGGACAAATTCTGAGTAAGGGGCACTATTTTGCAATTGTTTTTCATTCTCTTCTCTCTAAAGCTGATATGAGGAGAATCCTCCCAATTTTTTTCAAGGATTTTTATCTTTCTCTGTGTTTTGTGACATTTATCTGAAATCACAGAGACAGTTTGCCTGGAAGGTTGGAAAAGATTATCACCAATATGTCAATGACATCATCTTTGTTTCTCCTTCCTTCTCCAATCACATTTTTAATATATTTTTCCTTCTGACATATTAAAAATATGATTTGTTAATTTATGAGGTCCATGGAGGCCAAGAATTTGGGGGACACATGTAACCTTGGAATAAGAGGTTAAGTATTAGGTAAATTGTGTTCTTATAATTTCAGGGAAATTTGAGTTTAATTCACATTGTCATTTTTGTCTAATAAACCAACTTGCATCTATTATTGAAACCAACAGATTTTTGTCATTTTTATATGCATATCCTAAATATCTTTGTGGTAAACTGATATTGGAAGACAGCTGCTGAAGGTAACTGAAAAAAAATCACTTTCTCCAACATCTGAGAGAACTAGCTGAGTTGTACAAAACTTTGCTTTATTGTTGCCAGGCAATTGTAACAAGTGCTAGATTTATTTTATGAGTCTTAGGAAGTTCTTTAATGACTTTTATATGTCCTTTGATTTTTCATCCCCTGAATTTGGCAATTACATATTAAGTCTCTTACATAACCAATGTAGTGGCAAAATTTTGTGGTGAAGTTTCCAAATTTAAAGTTTTTCCTTCACTGGTTGATCAAATCCAGGCTTTTGGTCCACTGTGGCACATTATATGAATAAGCTAAGGACTTAAAACATATTTGTCTATTACTAAAACTAAATAAAACTTACTTCTGAATATGTATAGGATCACATTGTCAACTTATGACAAGATTTTTTATTCTAGTTATCATGAAATTAGAGACCTTAATACTTTTAATTACTATTTATTATTATTATAAAGTACATAATTATAAAGTATTATAAAAATAAGACTTCATTATTATAAAGTATATACTTAAATTATTAGCATTTTTGTACTTTGGCATTTTTTAAATGAAAAAAATGATTTGAATAATAGCTGACTGGGGAATTCTGGGAGTTGAAACCAACCCATCTTAAAGTTGACAAGGTTGAGAAACAGTGACTTAGATTATAATTATCTCCTCTCCTTCATTTTTGGATTATATCCAAAGTATTTCAGATCCAGCTTTTAATTTGTCTTTTCTACAAATCTGATTTTTTCTTCTGTTGTAAATGTACAGGTAACAAGTGGTATGGATATACTATCTTAATTCTTCAAGACCTCACAAACCAGAATATTTGATCAAGCAAAATGCTGAATATAATACTAAAGTAAAGGGAAAAGACAGACAGAAAATGTGGCAGAGGTAGACATAACAATAAATTGTTTCTAAAACGTTTGTTTGATTCATTTGTATTAAAATTAAATGTGTACTTTAAAAAAAACAGAAATATTTCTAATTAAATTCCAATATAGAATTGAAACTTTTTTTAAAAAAAAATCCTCTTTATTCCTCCAATAAAATAACGACTTATATAATGCTAGAAGCATATAAGTTCAATGAAAACAAATATTAAATTTACAATTGGCATGTAGGATTTTGGACACAATGACATGGTTGAAAACTATGTTCATTATACTCAAATTCTAAATCCTGAATTGTAGAAATAAACTGCTAGAATTCATACAAACTGTACCTACACTGTCTGTATGATCTAATGAACCAGTAACCACTTTTCCATAAATTCCATCAGATTTAGTGAAAACCACTGCTGAATATTTATTTATCTTGCTTATTTAAAATATTTTTATCATCCATGCTAATTTTTTACAGAATTCCTGGAATGGCTTAATTTACCCAATCCTTTTTAAAGAAAAATGTTTTAATTTCTGCCTTTTTTCAGTTCCTCTGATTGAGAAAGCAATTGTTTACAGCTAAGCAATTGGAAAACAAAGGATAAAAACGTTTATTTTTCCAGTTTTAATAGTTATGTTCTTAACCATTGTCAGAAATATATAATATAAAGGCCATTCTCTTTCTCACTCACATGTACTCACTTGTGCGCTAAATCATACTTGTATTCTGCCCTTGAGATGGCTTGATATGAAATGAAAATACCTCCTTGTAATTTGCAAACCATGTCTTTTTTCCCCAGATTTACTCCTCACACAGAACCAAAATCAACTTTTCTTATTTTTTCTTGCATGTACAAGAAAATGAGATGTACTTAAAATTAATAGTCCCATCCTTTCTATAAGATCTTTTAAAAAAATATTTCTGTGGATTTCATTTTTTGGATGGGCTTAAAGAAATCTGTTACAGAAATCTGTTGTTAAATTACTTCTTGCACACAACTGGGAATATTTATGAAGAGACTCTTAATAAACATCAGATATTAACATCTAAGGCAACAGAGGGAGCATCTGGAGTCAACCTAAAACACAATACTATACAAGTATTTCAAAAAGCCTTTGGGAACCATTCATACATGGCAGATATTTTCCCTGTGATTTATTTAATATTCTGTTTGCAGTAATAAACATGCTGTAGTTGACTTCACCAACTCACAGCATAAGATGAATTCAGATGTAAATTTAAAAGAAGACCTCTATTTCAATGACCTGGCCATAAGAACCATTACCATGTGTTTCATGAATTTCACATACATCCTATGCTAAGATGAAAAATCAGTAGGTTTCTGATAATTGGTATTATATTGGGTACAAATATCTAACAAAGAAGAATGAAGAACTTCAAAAAGACCTCAGCAGTTATATAAAAATATTGCCGTTAATAAATCTTGTTGGTTGTATTCTAATCCATGCTCAAGGACTATGTTTTTTTTTAAATTGTCATGCAGATTTTTCTTTCACTTTTTTTTCTCCTGCAATTTAGTTTGCTGAAAGCAGATTTGCTATCCAAATTGTTTTTAAAGAGAGAATTTCAGTAAAATTCTAATGAACATTAAGTTCTAATTAACATGATCAGGATATATCTGTAAATATATTTAATTGTACATTGATTTCTGCAGCCGCCTTGGCTTCTACATCATAAGGGGAACTCTGCCTTCTGGGCCTTTTGAGCCTGGGAAATATGAGGAATCAAATTGGAGAAGTTTCAAAGCTTCTTTAGCCTTAGCATCAGCACCCTTCACCACCTCCAGCAATAAAATTGGTTCAAGAAGCTCCGTCAAAGAATTTGAAAGTACCCTGGGATAGAACACAAAAGCATCCTTTGCAAAGGAAACTTTAGAATGAATTGGGGGTTGACATACTTGGTCAGCTACTTATGAAATGTACTGTTGAGATTGCCTAGGTATAATTTTATGCAAGGTTCTCTGTGTGTTCATCTTGGTCATCAAAGGATAATCAAAGGTGAAAGGATTCATCTCATTCATATTTCTGAATTGTAATAAACCACAGGGAATCGTTATAGTTATATAATATTCCCTAGTTCTTCTGTTTCTTCTGTTTTATGATCATTTACTTTCCAGTCAAAAATCTTCTGACCCCATGAACTTTCCAAGGTATTTTAATATGCTATATTCAAATTTCTGTCAGTATGAAGAAAATCTTGTTGAGCTGATAAGATGTCATAGTACTTTGATAGAATCAGTATAGTTCCACAGACTGTATGGAACTATATCATTAGGTCTGGATTTTAAAGGTCTAAGTTCTTTGGTTTGTATTTTCTAGATCAGTCCTGATATCTCTATATTTTGTTACATCACTTAAAGATTAGTAACATTGCTTGTCTTCCCATGAAACTTGAGACAACTGTTTTCAGTTTGTTGTCACTTTGCTCCTATCAAAAAGAGAGTTTGCAGGAGTTAGGAAATAACTGGGGTGGAATTCTTGTGCCCCCATAGGGTGGGGTGAGAATGGGATTAAGAGGATAAAGTTGAGCAACTGTATCTATTCAACATATATGGAATGCCTTTATCATAAATAACCCTTTGTTTTTAAGAAATAATGAGAACATGAAATGTTCCAAATTTGACACCTACATTATGCTCCAAGCTGACACCCATAAATATAATTTGAAAGTATAATACCATTTAACTATAGAAAGATTATTCACAGTTCTGTCCTCATCCCCCTTTTCTCCAGTGCCAGCCTTCAACATTCAAAAGGGATCAGCTTATCTTAGAGATGTTATGGTAAATGCAATGTGTTGCCTGTTAGATACACCCAATTTTTGCAATAAGAATGCTGTGGATGCTAATGCTTGCTTCTATGGCATATATGTAGAAAATATACTTCTTTAAGAAATGGTATTTTGGACAAGGCTAGGTTTAAAATGTCTATTTAGTCAGAATATCTGTCTTGGGGCATAATTTTTATGTTGCAACTATTTAATTTATTTGAACAACATTTTCCCCATGAAACAGATGGAAGCACAGATTCTTCTAAAGCAGGGTGTCAAACTGGATTTCTTTAAGGGTTGAATCAGCATTGTAGTTCTACCCTGTGGTCTGGTGGGGGGGCATGATGCGGCGGGATGGATGCCTCCTGCAGCACTCTGCTGGCCAAAATGGGATCTGGGGGGGTTCATGTGTGGCCCCCTGCACCCCATTTTCACCCTCCATGGCCTTCTTTAGTATTCTGCTGGCCGAAAATGGCCTGTCTGACCGTTTTTGGCCATTTTCAGATTTTTTTTGGCCCAGTTTTCAGTCCATTTTCGGCCAACAGAGTGCTGCAGGAGGCCATGGAGGATGAAAATGAGGCATGGGGGGGCCTGCCAAAGCCCATTTTAGCCACCAGAGGCACTGCATGCCGGTCCTTTGATATTTCCAGGCCAGCCCCATGGGCTGAATTTAAACACCTGGCTGGATCTGGTCCACAGGCCTTGAGTTTGGTACCCCTGCTCTAAAGCTTCTGGAAATTTCATAATAATATCAGTAGTTATATAACTTTAGGTTATCTGAAGTAATTTCATTGATTCTGTTGACATTTGGTCAACAAACTTTAACAATTAGACGTCAAGTTGGTTCCAGAAGAAAAAATCTTGTTTTGCCATATGGGAACTATTGCATAAGATGCTGATAACCTCTATCTTTTCCACCATGTTTTTAAACTTTTTAAGAAATCACTGGGGGATCTTATCTAAACATTTGAAATGAAATATCATTCCATATCATATACTACAACAAATTTATATTCAAGATGTCTTAAGTAGGTGTTTGCTTTAACAAAAACAGAGGCAGTGCTTCGATTCAAAACAGAAACATTAATGAGACATAGTTAATCTGAGCTGTGTTTTTTTCAGTGTCCCTCGAATTATATTTTCTTTTTAAGTTTGATCCTTGTTTGGACAAATTCTTTGACAGTGTTTCTGGTCAGTAGCAACTCAGGTGATTCATCTAACAAGGAAATAAAATGTATCAATTAAAGTTGGTCCACTAATTGCACTTTCTTGAAAGACTCACCTACATACCTTTTGGTAATCTCAAAGTGGGCTATGGCAACATAATTTTGAAGGTCTCAACCAGGAACACATTTGACTTTTACTGAGAATTCTGCTTTTGCTTAATTATTTCCCCTTCCCTATTCTACTTCCAAAGCAGGAAAGGGTTCAAACACATCCATGAATAATTTATTGAAACCCTATATTATTTACAATCATAGGGAATGCTAAGCATTACAATGTACTCTAGGGCCTCTGTGAAATTTTGCTCTGTTATAAATTTAAAATACTTTGAAGCAAGAGTTCATAATTCCATTGTAAAAAAATCCATGGGTATATGAACAGGTAGTTCTCACTTAATGACCACAATGAGGACCAGTAACTCCACCACTCAATGACATGGCCACTAAGTGAAATTCTCAGTCACCACAACAGACTTCTGTTGTCACTTGTCATCAACCCATGTCACTTGTCCATGGGTTGTTTATGACTCGGCATTTTTAATGCCAGCTTTTCAATTGACTCTGCTTGTCAGAAGACAGTTGGCAAGGGTGCAAATAGTAATCACATGACTGGGATTCTGTGAGAGTCAAAAATGTGAAACTGATTGTAAACATACTTTTTCAGTGCTGTCATAACTGTAGTGGTTGCTAAACAGAGACATTGTTAAGCAAGGCCTCGTATTTATTACTGGTAGCAAAATGGGCATTTTAAGACGAAGGTTAATGCATTTCTTTAGAGGAATCTTTGACAAAGTAAGAAGAATTCATTGATGTGATAGTACATCATGGCACATGTAATATTGGTGTGACAATCAATCCGGTGTAGCCTATATTTACAATTCTTTCTGCTTTGATAATCCCATTCAGCTCTTTTCTGAAAGTGTTGAGCTTGCGAACTGAACAGATAGAGGCAAACAGGCAGAATACTTGGGTCATATTGGGACTGTACTTCAGATACTACCGATACTTCAGATGGAACTGCTTTTTCTTTTCTGGTGCAGCTTATTCCATTTTCGTGTGGCAAAAGAAGGCCTAAATGTTCTTAACATTTCTTAATTGTTCTCACGTTTATAGGACTGTGGAAGCTAAGGGCTGCAAAATATGGTGTTATGGTAAAGTTAAAATCCTGGAGATTCCAGTAAACTTCCAGATTTTCACATTGGATGTACTTTTATCACCCAGTGCAGAAGCACCTCTTGAGTGCCTATAACTGGTCTCAAAAAGCTAAGCAACATTGAACCTAGTTCAGTTGTGAATAGGAGTAAACTAGGAATACATAGGTTTGTAAATTATGCTGAGAAGTCTAGAAAAAGGCTTGGCAAATCACTTTTACACTGTGGTCAAAGAAGATTCATGAAGGGTTTCCATGAAACCATCAAGACTCAGGTACAATTCAAATAAGACTCTTTATCTTTGTCTTATCATAGTCTTTATATATGATTTTGCATATATGCCCATTGGTATCACTTACTTCTAATAGTGTTGGGCCACCTTTAAAATTAGATGGCTTACTGCTGCTGTTTTATTTCCTGATTGCTGCATTCAGTAAATTTGATGGGATTATTTCCCTTCTGAGCAAAAGGAAACTTTCTACATCTTCTTCACTGATGAATAAATGTCACTTGTAATCTGTGTTTCCTTCCAGACAAGTATTAACTTATCTTTTTGGAGGATGTAAAAGTAATATGTGATGTCCTAGAGAAATGTAACATCATAAGCCTAGATCTAGGATATTGTCAAGACCGATCACAGCTAGTCTGGTGAGAAATGAACTTCTTGTAAAAGGAGACTCATTAAGTACACAAAACAATTCTGATTGATATTGCTTAATATGCAAGTGTTTTTCTCTCACTGAAATAAAGGAAGAGTTGGAAATTTTAATAAAATTAGATGTTTTAATGGATTTCCTGTCTTTACCATTCACATCTTTATCTGAGAACAAAGTTGTAGGTCCCACACCCCAGGAAATGGTTGTAACCTCAAGGTTTGTGTTAGAACCATCCAATTAGACACACCTAAATCCTTGATTGGGGTGATAAACCCAGCAATTTGATAGGGGTCACAAAAGTGGCTTCATTGTGTAAGAAGAGCAACAAAAGGCACAAGGGCTTCTGAGGAGGTAAAGATGCTTGGTGGATGGGACTCTCAGTTAAGACCATCTCTTTCTGCAGGCAGCAATGGGCAGTTGGTTGTGTTAAGGAACACATCCCCCTTTCCCTGTTTCCCTTCCACACAAACCCACCGGTTTAATGATTAGGCTAGAAGCCTTCAGCATTGTGTTTGCAGAACAGCTCCCTGACTGCTGTGCAGTCAACCCTGACATAAATTTGAAGAAAGTACTTTGTGAAGGGTTGGCCTTTTGTGTTGGATGTGTGAGAAATCCTGCCTGACCAGGTTTGCTACAGAAGCGAGTGTCAAATTGCTTTGCCCCAAGGATTTCACTATCAAATTGGGGAGGATGAGGAAAAAGGAGGGGGAATCCGAGATTAACAAGGAATGGGGAGAAGGAGGAGATTTGGAAAGAGCAGGATTTCAAATTTCCAAAGGCAGCTTGAAAGATGTGTTTTGGGAATCTCATTTGGGACATACATTAATTTAATTTATTCATTACATTTCTTCTTTTTCCTCTCTGTCTGATCCTTAGCAGTAGACAATTGTCTGGCTCTTTAAAGATCTCTTGCTCTCATGCTCTCATGCAGAGTTTTTTTAGACAGTTACAGTAGATAGGTATGTTGCTCATATAGTTTTCTTTCTCCACATTTCTTGTCCAGGCTGGTTAGCTTTTAATTTAATCTATTTGATCATGCTATTTGCCTGCGGTGATCCGCAGAGTCTTCAGATAAATCCCAGCCAATCCCATCAAAGTTATGGAAGAAATGGGCAGAAGAATATGCCACCTTTAAAATAAATAATATAATAAATCATCCGATCTGAAAGTCCTGAAAAGCCAGGCTTGTTTGGGATAATGCTGCCCTGTGAATGTAGTAGATCCGCTATGGGGTCTCCACTTTTAGATTTTTTTAAAAAAAGTAAAGAAAGGAAGTAAATTGCAGCCTTTGAGAATGGAATCTATAGGGATTACTGCTTTATTGGAAATATTTAGCTTTAATATTCACTCGCAGCTTTGGAATAAGAGTGGCGATGACCAACTAGCCTTAAAAAAAAAAGGCACTTCAGTGTACTCCTGCCCTACTTTATGGCAAACGTTATGTTAATTGAAGGTATGCATTTGTTAATGCCTTTTGTGCAGGCTTCCTCAAGCATGGCTGTTTGATTGGCAAATGTATTTCATGTTGTGTTAGCACACCCGTGAACTTTTTCCTGAGATTTCTCTTTCCTCCTCCTCCTCCTCTTCCTTCACATCCGATTTTTTTGGGAAAAAAAAACAAAATTAACAACAGGTATTTCATGAAATGTTAAAAGTTTTTATATTTGCTGTTTCCTCTCCCTCTCTATCCCCTTTCTAAGCAACGAGGGCTTAGTATTTATGAAACACCAAGCCACTGAAATCCAAGGAGTGAGGTAGAAAAAGGTGAAAGGGCGCTTTGCTTTTGAGCAACACAATTCAAGTGAGTGGAATGTTTCAGAGCTGATTTCTACCCAGACTGGCTTGTTTCGTAGGAACTGTGATTTATTTCATGGAGGCCTGACTGGGGGGTGGTTGGGCGGAGGTGTTTCATCCCTTTGATCCTTTCATTGTCAGCAGCTAGAATTATAGCAACTTCCAATACTAGCAAACTAGTGACAAATGCTCTTACACCTTTGAGGACTAGACCCGCCAGCCCCTTTCCTTTGTGTGAATGCCCGGTTAAAAGTTTCTCCATCTCTGGGAAACAAAGTTTGTTGAGTTACTGCTACTTCCCTTAGGATGACCGTTCCTGAAAAGATCAGCTTCTGAGAAACAGAAGCCTCTTTTCTTTTTCTCAACCATCATTTCAGTGTTTTATTTTAAATCCTTGGGATTTTTCTTTGCTTCCCTGTATTTGGTTAGTCATGTTTTTTATGGGGCAACAGCATTGTTTTGCAACAGCATCGTGTTTTAATATGGTAGGTTTTGGTGCTCAAGTTCATTTTAAATCACTGAAGCTTTTGGAGTGTAATGGTCTTTTAGTTGCTGATAGCTAGCAGCATGAACATTAAATAAATTATCCTCATCATATTATATCATAACTTTAAAAAAATGCTAACACTACATATATAGACTGCAAAAGTTCCAACACTGAAGTCTGAATAGGTATCTTTTATCCCTTGCTAAGTCATGAAAAGATAAATGCATATGTCTGGCAGATGTCAATGAGAAATTATTGGTGAATTTAAGTGAGCTCATTTACAATGGAGACCCTTTACATACAAATGCTAATTTGGTGAAAAACATGGCTTTGCTAATAAACAAACAGCAGTTTTTGATAGATAGTATTGCTTGAAAAAAAAGATTTGACACCTGATCAGAATACATTCAGACAAGCAATTGATCTTTTGAGCATCTGCAACCAGGTTATAACACTATTCTGGAAGTTTTTCAAGAGCTACAAGAAACCCTTCTGCTTTTGCTGCCTAACAGAGTAAAAAAGGACGATGAAAAAAGATTTTAAGCACCTGATAGGCCACAACACTTAACTGACCTCTGATAAGTCAGAAATGAAGTATCATTACTTTGCTCAGCCTTTTGTTAAACTTGCACAGTTTATTCAGCAACAAAGAGGTAGATAGAACCTAAATATCACTATATTCAAGACACAAGTCAACATTTTAACACAATAGGGTGGTGCAGAAAACATATTGTAGTTCCTGTCTGCTTCCTTTTCTCTGTCACTTTGGTGCCACATCAACAAAAGATGAATAGAGTGTTCTTCATTTTTGGTTAGTATGAAAAACAAAAAAGCTGACCAAAATCATGTCCTGGTAGAGGAGGCTACTGGTGGAGTCAGCAAGGAGTCATCAGTGGTAATTCTATCAGCCCTTCTTTCTCCAGCCCAAAATATTTCCTTGTTGGATGTGCAAAAGACAAATGCTTCCTGTAGATCCAGTGTTGAGAAGAATGTTTTGGTGGAAGAGTTGAACTGTGCTTCCTTGCCTCCTTGATTCCGAGGAGAGGCTAAAAATTCAGAGAGAAGCATGGACAAGACTATAGTTCCTCCATTCATCTGCATTTCTGGTGGGAAGCTGCACTAAAAATATTTTAAAAGCCTAAATGCAATGGAAGAGGAAGACTGTGGGATTTCTATACTGCACATTTCATTTTTACACACAAGTTTGCAGAAACTCGGGTTTCAAGATCTATGANAATGCAATGGAAGAGGAAGACTGTGGGATTTCTATATTGCATATTTCATTTTTACACACAAGTTTGCAGAAACTCGGGTTTCAAGATCTATGAATCTTTAGATGTCTGAAGCAAGTTCTTCTTTAGATACCACCACATAAATAATATATTTACCCCTATAAAATGCAAAACTATCTAAATCTTCAGATACAATTTCTTTTCCTGGGAGAATGACTTTAAAATAGATGAGAACTTTGTTCCCTACAGTCTTTAAAATTTCTAGTGCACTTTTGACATTTGCAGCTTTCAAATAGGAATTCTGGACTGTTTTGGCCTTGGAGCCAATGCAGATGTACAGGACAATTCGTCAAGTATGATGCTGGCTGGTTACAAAAAAAAAAAAAAAAGGTCAGCATTAGCAACTTGAATAAGGGAAACAAGCAGCATTAATGAGCTGGAGTTGGAACACTTGATTCTCTTCAAAAGACTGGGCTGAGTACACCCACCAGGATTAACATTGTAAGGAATCCAGGCCAGGGATAAAAGTGGGCCTTTGCTATATGCGCTTGCATTTCGGCACAGATTGCCAGCATATATAACACCAGCTGGTTTTCACTCTAGGGGAAAAAAAAAGCATAATAATGAAATACTAAGAGGCAATTATTTATATTAATAGACTAAATAATGTAGAACAACCATAGCAACAAATGTGTAGGGTTACTTCCTGACTTTTAATCAGTGTTTAGAATTAAAACAAGTGGGGCATAATGGGTGAGTTCTGAAGCCAAAGTGATGACAGAGAGAGAGGGAGGGGGTGAAAAAGAGAGAGAGGGAGGAAAAGAGAGAGGGAGAGAAAAACCCGTTTACTTGGGTCTGCTTCTCATAGGGCTGTTTTTCAACAGAGATGTTAATCTGCATCGTTTTGGTAGAGGGGACATATCACATGCCTTGCCTTTTTTTAAAAAAGTAAGCTAGTGAGAAAATAATTGGTTTCATTCACTCTTTGCATGTAGAAAAGTTGTTACAACTTAAGTTGAAAAGTTTAAAACTCATTTTAAAAGAAGAGGTAATATGGGATTTTTTTTCTAACCACTGACTATGGAAATACCCATCACCCAGTTGGCATCAGTAACATTATGCAAAGCAGAAAAATAGAATAAAAAGTAGTGGCCAAGCAGATTTAAGGCAGGAGATAAAAGAAAATGGAATACAGCTAAATCTAGTATACATATCACTACAGTTCACGTGATCTCTCCATAGTTTTTGGTCTTTGCAAACCATATTTGGTTCTACAGCTATAGTGTCCAATCTCCTGAGTTGAGAGCTTTGTTCAGAAGTGATCCTTGGTTATAACAATTCA
>BHFT01020215.1:0-15235 GCA_004320025.1 Laticauda laticaudata | reverse complement strand
AGACAATTATAAGATCAGGTAAATTCAGCAGTGGGATTTGTTCTGTGGTTGTTATTGTATGTTGGGGAAATAACATCGACAACCACTCATCCCTAAATGGAAAAGGAATGTACAGGTTCTTCCTTCCAGGATTTTATCAAAACCCACTGTCCTGCCTTAAATTTGTGTGCAACAAAGTCCAAGGTGGTGTTTGTGAAAGGACCTCTTGCTGACCTAAAAAAGAGACTTCCCCATATTGTTTTGAGCTAAGAACCCTTTTTGTTACTCCATTACAGACTGTTACAAATAAGTGGAAAGGCTTTAGTTTTGTTTTTCTTCACCAACATACTCACACATTTATGCTGTAATGAGACTGCTTGCATAACCAATTGCTCACACAAAAATTTCATTTCATTCTTTCATTCTTTCTCCAAGCAAATCAATCATTACTTACAATTTTTTTCTGAGAGCTTTTTCGCACAAGCCAATGAGTTCCATTTCTTTTTGTACTGTTGTTAGAGGGTCTCATCCTCCAGGTTTGGAAATGATTACACACAGGCACATTCACACACATTCACAATATTTCCAGACCTGGGGAGGTTTTGTCCCTTTAAATCCCCACTCTTTCTTTCTTTAGCAATGGGTTGTTGTCACTTCCCTTTTTCCTGAGTCAGGACTCCAAGAGCCATATTATTCTTTGAGTCCACATACAAATTGAAAGATTTCTCAAGGTTGGGAAGTCCCATAANTTTTTTTTTTTTTTTTTAAGTCTCAAAAACCTGTTTTTGTTCACATGTCCAAACAAAGGGTTCCCTTTCTCCCTCCTTTGTGGATTCATAGAGTGATTTGGATAGCAGGGCAAAATTTTTTACAATAGCCTGCTGTTTAAAAAAAATTCCTGTCCGTTGGTTCTGCAATTCAGCACACAGCTTCCTTTTTCTCATGTCCTATAGTTCTGTGGCCTTAAGTTATAGTAACCTCAGTATTTATCTTGGGGTTTCACTAATTGGGCTTTCTTTCTTATTGCCTTAGTGAACTTCTCACTTTTAACGGGTGAATCAGGTGGGATTCTACTTTCCAATGGGTAGGTGCGGCCAATCTACCTCGAGTTTTAGAGACTTGAATGCTATGTTGATGCTTCTTAGCAACTCTCAGAAAGGAACAAAATGTTACTTTTGAACAGTTTGCAGGCCTCAGGTTTTTCATGTATCTGAATAAGAAAAAAACCTGGTTATTTGTTTTCTCTGTTCTTTTTGGAAACAATTGTTTTCTATTTTCAAAGAGAAACATTTATTGCAATGGTTTCTATCTTGCTTAATTACATATAAAGCTAGTTTCCTTCCTTCCTTCCTTCCTTCCTTCCTTCCTTCCTTCCTTCCTTCCTTCCTTCCTTCCTTCCTTCCTTCCTTCCTTCTTTCCGTCTCTCTCTCTCTCTCTCTCTCTCTCTCTCTCTCTCTTTCTTTCTTTCTTTCTCTTTCTGTCTTTCTGTCTCTTTCATTTCTTTCTCTCTTTGTCTCTCTTGAAGTAAGAGAGATGTCTCTCTCTTTGTCTCTTTTTTTCTGTCTCTTTCTTTCTGTCCTTCTATCTCCTTCCCTTCCCTTCCCTTCCCTTCCCCTCATTACTTTTCAAGAGGGGGAGGGCCAGTTTCCCTAAGTTAGTGAATGAATGTATGTTGGTACTGTTGTGTTTTACGTTAGTCAGCTTATCCTATTTAAAGACCTGAATTACAAAGCCTGATTGGAAATTGAAAATATTTATTTATTTTTGATCAAGATTTGTAAAAGCCCAACTGAAAATGTTTCCAAGGTTGAAAATAGGAAAATGAAAGCATGTTGGGCATGTTTACCCTCTTGAGTTATTTCTAAAACTAGTCATGGTGGGATATAAATACATAAATCACCAGGAAGACTGTGAGATGGGAATTTTTGCTGAATGTTATCAGAAAGATTTTAAAAAGCTAAAACCTAAACCTGGAGTCTTTAATGTTTAAACCTCCTCATGGAAATTATTACTAAGTTTCTAAATAACATTCTATTCTGAATAAAATAAATTCCAACTAAAATATTAAATATGGGCAAGGTTTGGTTTTTTTGTTTTTGTTTTAGAAAAACCAAATACCTCAGTGTCTTAAAATTCATCGTTTCAAGGCGCATATTCAGGTAGCCATTTTGTGTTTGGTAAAAGAACTGAGGGTTTTAAGAGATGCCTAAACGCCTATAAGATTTGTGCTATTAAGATTTAGATAGAGGTAGACATTAGAAAGGGGGAATTATTATGCATATTCCTATGAAAGGATCAGAAATTGAAATATTATTGTATTATGACACTTAAACAACATTGTTGTTATTAGTATTGTGTATTAAAATACTGAATAATTCAATGATGAAGGATTTATGATGGAGCAAATATTAAAATGTTAACAATTTTAATTGTACTATTTATAATGTTATTATGATGTGAGTATGATTAACGTAATTAAGATTATCAAAATTGTCAATATTATCACTATTATTTGGTATCAAAATGAATGATATCCAGATGCCACTCTGTTCATGTATTCAATACTTAAATATATATTAAAATTAAAAAAAAATCTAGGCAAAAAAAAGTCACACTAAATATGTAAATAAATAAATATCTAAAATATGCAGTTAAGATAGAAATAAAATGACAAAAGTTTTACATTTTAATATTCTGAGGTATGTTCAGAAATAACAAGGGTACATTTGCTGAGATATTAGCGTCATCTGTAGCTGGAAAGTGAAAGCTGAGGTCAGTATTTGCAGTAGAAACCATATTTGATGTGCTCTCATATTTATCTATTTTGCAGTGGGTGAGTTTGTCAGTGATGTCCTTTTGGTTCCTGAAAAGTGCCGGTTCTTCCACCGGGAGCGGATGGACGTGTGCAAAAGTCACCAATATTGGCACACTGTGGCAAAAGAGGTAAGCTTTGATACCACAAGCACGCCTACATATCTTCCCAGGAGATACAGTGGGTGGCAAAACTTGAAAATCAGAGTTAGAAATGGTGTCTTTTTCCTTGGAAAGAAATCAGCATTAGCTCTGAAAGATGACTAAAAATAACCCGAAGCCTTTTGAACAGTGAACACAGGTTCAAATTGCCCCGTCTCGCCCGGTTAATAAGAAAAAATTGTTTATTCAGCTTTTAAGTGTCATGTTTGTTGTGGAGCAATTTGGTTCTCTTTCCATAAGACTCTTTTGTTGCAAGACCAACTGGAATCTAAATCTGGTGATAGAGTTTTATCTGTGCTTCTTGGGAGGAAGAAGTAACTAACAAATTAGGAATTGTTATATGACTACCTTCTTTTTCCAGATTTCTACAGTTTCTTTCCAAAAATGTATTTTTAAAACTGCTGATACACATCCCTATATCTTCCTTCCTTCCTTCCTTCCTTCCTTCCTTCCTTCCTTCCTTCCTTCCTTCCTTCCTTCCTTCCTTCCTTCCTTCCTTCCTTCCTTCCTTCCATCTATCCATCCATCCGCTATTCTAGTGTAGATCTGTCTCAACCTTGAATTTACATCCTGTTTCTTGAGCGCCTCTCAATTCCCATTCTTAAAACAGATTTTTTTTTTCCACCTTCCTGTGTAGCATCTGGTAATTGTAATCTGGGGAAATTATTCTCATTTTTGGCTTTACTGCTTCCTTTAGGCCTGCTTAACCGAGGGTATGATCCTGCACAGTTACGGGATGTTGCTGCCTTGTGGTGTAGACCAGTTCCATGGCACAGAATATGTGTGTTGCCCTCAGGCCAAAATTGTAGATGAAGCTCTCTCTAAGGAGGAGGAGGAAGAGGATGAAGACGAGGAGGAGGAAGACGACAACGATGGTAACAAAAGGTAGTGGCAAATAGGGTCAAATATCCATATTTTATCAAACTCTTTTTTTTCATTCTGGGCAGAGCAGAAAAGAGAAGTTGAGTTTAATTAAGAAAAAAATGGTATGATCCATTTGCCATTTCCCCCCTAGAATGAGGCAAATGGACTCTCCTAAATCAGGAATATGTTATCTGGAGTACCATGATCAGCTTTTTGTTTCAAAAGACACTGTTCAGGAAACTGTCTTGTTTCAAAAGACACACAATCCAGCACATTTTATGAGAAAAACAAGGCCCTTAGAATCTGTTCCCTCTTTGATATTTCATTAAAGAAATTGAACTGAAATATACTACCTGTCAGGATTCCAGCACTTAACCTCATTTAAATCATGAGTCTCAAGGCAAATTTCCAAAACTTCCAAAAGGATTTATTGAGAGTTAAAAAGTCTGGCATTGCCTGGGTGTAGCTGACTCTGAGACACATCATTCATTGTCACCCTTGACCCTGGTTTTTTTCCCCCCCACCCTCTGGGTGTATCATAATTCATATTATCCAATGGGACACATCCATAGCTAAGAGTCATCAATCATGCTCTCCAGTTAGAATTTTGCAGGTAGAAACTTCAGTCACCGAGTTACTATCTTTCAAAACATTTATGGAATGCAGCTGCCACACTGTTCCCCCCTCCCTTTCTCTAAAAGACCATAGAAATGTTTGATGGGTTGACGCTACCTCTTTGTAGCTGTTGAATATGCATGGAATTTCAATTCATCTTGTAAAAGTCTTCTTTGATCTCATGGTTTAAAAGGCCACTGACTCGAACCTCTAACATAGAGGTTATCAAGCCAGCGTTAGACCTGTGGTCAAGATCTCCATCCATGGTTTTGCAGTGCATTTAAACATTTGGGAGAGAAAAAAAAATGTTTCATCACATTGCGTTCTCTTCCTGCCTCTCCTAGTGAATTGCCCACTGAAGCAGATACAGATGACTTCACCGTAGGAGTCATGGAGTTGAATGACGACGATGAGGAAGAACAAGAAGAAAATGAAGAAGAAGTGGTAGTAGACCAGGATTATTATTATGATAGCTACAAAGACTACAATGAAGAGCCTCCGTCTGCACCAAGTAAGGAGAGAACTTTATCCGAGAAGGAAATCATGAATGACGTGAAAGGTAATTGGTCCAATTGTAGCTTCAATCAGCTTCTGTCTGTCGCAACAATTATCGCTTGATCCTTGCAATCCCTAAGTTGCCTTTCCAGTTTTCCTTCGTGGAATGTTTAATTTTCAATCAGGTCAGCAGATTATGAAATCTTGTCACGCTGTTTACTGAAGATAAATCTTTCCTGCTTTGGAGGCAGCTGACTTATAGTTCCTGTTCCCCCAAAGGACTCATTATCAATTTAGCCCAAGCCCCCTTTTCCTGGGGCTATATAGAAATACATATTTGTGCAGCAAAATCATTTTTGCAGAAATGTTACAAATTGGTTCCCTGAAAATTTGCTCACATTTTCTCCCGTGAAAAGAACACTGGGAAACAAACAGCTCTAATAAATGATACACTTTTAAAACTAATCTCGCAGGTAGCCATTGTGCTTCCCAAAGAAACACCTTCAATAGAACACGTGCTGCTGCTTTTCAACAGATGCTTTTGTTCAATAGCATGTCTGCAAAGAACAAAGTTTATGCTAAACTGCAACTTACACATTGGCGCTTTTCTTTTAAAAGAGAGCTTAAAAGCTCTCTTTGTTGGGTTTGTCCATTTTTCAAAACCTGCAGGTAGCTTCAGCTGCTGAATAAAGCTGAAGTTACACCTTTGGGGAGCTAATTAGAGTGCATTTGTTGCAGTGTGTAGACTTGTCTTTTAAACGGGTTACTCTTTGTTCGTTCCGAATATCAAATTCTGCTTTGGAAGCATTCTTCGTTCAACGCAGCAATTCATTAACTAGACTTTAATCTGCAACAACAACAACAAAAAGCTGCCTTTTGCTGGCTTAAGTAGCCGTTTTAATAAATGTTTCCTAAAGACCCCTTTGAATGCAGTTGAGTTAACCCATTGTGACTGCTTCAGGTAATTAAAATAGGCCTTCTGGTTTCTCGGTCTTCTGGTTTCTCATTGCATTTTGGTCCCTAAACCGCATGATTTTTTTTCCCTAAAGAAATCATTGCTGGCAGATAGAGAGTAAATATCTTAAGAGACTTTTGAAAATGAAAACCTAGGTTTTTAGAAAGTTAGATGATCGAAGTGGTCCCCAACTTGCTCTTAGTTGAGAATAAACTAGAAAGAATTGTCAGGAAGTTTGTTCTCCTGCATAAAAATGCTTTGTGTGGGAACTGAATGGCTACGCCAGGGGTCAGCAACCTTAAATACTTAAAAAGAGCCACAAATGTCCTAACCAGAAACCCTCCCCCCATTCAATTCTGGAGCCAACCAGAAGTCCAGTTTCCCCCACCATAGAGTCTCCTCGTGCAGCATTTTTTCCTCTGCCAACCAGAAGTCACGCACCACAACCATAGAGTCTTCTCCTAGTGCAGCATCCTTTTTCCTTTTACCAATCGCAGCGGAGGAATAAAAAAGCCACATGAGGCTCCAGAGCCACGGGTTGCCAACCCCTGGGCTATGCTGAAGCAGTGGGTCTTGTCTGGCTTCAGTGCTGCCCTGCCAACTTTTCCACCCTAACTTTTTGAGAAGTGAAGCAGGTCAGGTTGAGTGAGAGCCAGAGCTGAGTAGAAACCTAGAGATCTTCAGAGCTCCAGGTGAATGTCCACCAAGATTGATCTAAAGCAGTGATGGCGAACCTTTTTGTTGTGGTGTGCCAAAAACACGTGCATGTGTGATAGCGCATGGGCATGCTAGCACCCACAATGCAATGCATCCTGCCCCTGCCCTTATCTGTACTGTGCACCCCCTCCGCCTTACCTGCAGTGTGCATGCGCACGCCTCTCAGCTGATTTTCAGCCTGTTTGAGGTCTTTTTCGCCCTCCCGGAGGCTTGAGGGAAACCTCTGCAGCCTCGGGAGACTGAAAAAGGAGCCTTCCGGAAATACTAGAAGTTCCCGTTTTCAGTCTGTCGAAGGCCTCTGGAGCCTGGGGGAGGCCATTTTTGTCCTTCCAGGGGCTTGAGGAAAGCCTCTGGAGCCTTTGGAGGCCAAAAAATGGGCCCGTTTCAGCACGTGCGGGAGGGCGATAAAGGCCTCAAAGGGGCTGAAAATCAGCTGGGAAGCGCGTGTATGCGCAATGCAGGTAAATTTGGCTGGGGCTCGTGTGCCACCCGTGGCATGCGTGCCATAGGTTCGCCATCACGGACCTAAAGCCCCCACTGATGTTGAACTAGCTTAGCAAAGCTTTGCTTGCCACCAGCTGATGCTCTAACCATCTCCACACAGCTGTCTGCTCCCAGGAGGCGATGACCGGTCCCTGCCGGGCTGTGATGCCTCGTTGGTACTTCGACATGTACAAGAAAAAGTGCATTCGCTTTATATATGGAGGCTGCGGAGGCAACCGAAACAATTTTGAGTCAGAGGAGTATTGTATGGCTGTGTGTAAAAAGATGAGTAAGTTCAGCCTCGCCCTGGGTCCTCTTCGAAGCAAGCTTGTTGTTCTGTCTGTCTCCTCCTCCTTGACCAGGTCAAAGGAAGAGTATGTGTAGCTTTGTCCTATGGATCCTGGTGTCTGCTCCGCATTAGTTCTTTCCTTGTCTTTGTGCTGCTTTAGGCTTTAGGCTCAGCTTCTCCTTCTGCAGCCAGGGGAGTCTCTGCCTTGTCTCCCTCTCCCGTCTCTTGCACTGGCTGAGCAAATCCTCTTCTGGGTTCCATGGGAGAGGGTTCAAAGTTTGGGCATGGAAGGCTGATCTGCTGTTCCCACTCCAGTCCCTTTCCTTGGTGCCTCTTCGTGGGATTCGTGTATCTCTTCCACCCTTTTCTTCAGCAAAGCTTTTCCCTATTGGTCTTTCTTGCAAACTCCAGGTTCTGTTTCATATTTCTGAGACCGAAATATGGTTCATCGTCTGATGGTTCTGTGTGATTTGTCTGAGGTTTTCTCACCATTTTTACTGACTTTTAGATTACTGTTATTTATTGCTGTTATCGTTACTTGTAGGGTTTATATTACTGCTGAAGGCTAAGAATTATAAGTGGCACACCTTTAGAATATCAGCAACAAAATCAAAGAAAAATGATATACTAAATATGTATGGTATAAATAGCAAACTACATTCACAGCAATCCACCTCAGAAGGCTTCCTTCAGTCATTATCTTCAGAAGGCAGAGTGGTGTGATGGCCTAGAGGTAGAGCTCTCACCTCCCAAACAGGAGGCTGTGAGTTTGATCCTAGGTAGAGACAGATATTTCTCTCTCTGGGTACTATGAGAGTGTAACTGCTGAACAAAACTCTGCATTGATGACAGGAAGGGCATCCAGCCAGTAAATACTCAGCTACATTCAACTGCCCAGACTCCACCCTTCCACCCTGCAATTATAGGGTCGCTAAAAGAAGATGAAATGTATCTTCAGAAGGCAATTGCTGATTTCCAGTACTTCTATTTTTACTGTTTTGGATCCTCCTCTTCCTATTTTTAAAACTGCTGATACACATCTCTAAATCTTCCTTCCTTCCTTCCTTCCTTCCTTCCTTCCTTCCTTCCTTCCTTCCTTCCTTCCTTCCTTCCTTCCTTCCTTCCTTCCTTCCTCCCTCCCTCCCTCCCTCCCTCCCTCCCTCCCTTCCTTCCTTCCTTCCTTCCTTCCTTCCTTTTCTTCATTTCTTCCCTCCTTCCCTCCCTCCCCATGGCTGGTACTCTGTAGTCCTGTGTACAGAATGGGTTCTGTGCAAATGCTTTTGATTGGATTGAACTGATAACCAAGGATGAGATTTAAAACTCTGGCTGTTTTGGAGAAAAAGTTTAGTCTGTCCCCAAAGGATTTGGGGCCAGAATTTACAAGCAAATCTAATTTGTGTTCCTGGTCACAGAGAGAATACTGCTTTTTTTTTTTTTTGTACAGGGTGTGTCATTTTNGAGAGAATACTGCTTTTTTTTTTTTTTAGGTACAGGGTGTGTCATTTTCCTCTTTAATCCTTTTTTCACATTGGAGTGAAACCCACATTGTGGGTTCAGGCACCAGGTCGAGATTACCATTTGAGCCCCTCATCCAAATTATTATCCAAAAAGTAGCCAGTGCGTTATTATGAATAGAACGCTCAAATGTTTCCTCCACTTGAAAGCAGATCAATTTTAACGAAGTAAGTTGACTTACAAAAGAAAAAAAAAGGGTGGTGGTCGTGAAGTACAGATTAATCCGTGGCATCTGGATTTGTATAGAATCTTTTCTTCCATTAAATTCTTATCCATTACATGGATAACTAGTCAGGATTTCCTCCCCTACCCCAAACTAAAAACCTAAGCAACTATCCCTTTTGCTACGTCTCCGCAAGGCAACCAGACCAATAATATTAGCCACTGCTAATGGCATAGGCAGCCGCGGTGGCGCAGTGGTTAGAGTTCAGTACTGCAGGCTACTTCTGCTGACTGCCGGCTGACTGCTGTTTGGCAGTTCAAATCCCACCAGGCTCAAGGTTGACTTAGCCTTCCATCCTTCCGAGGTGGGTAAAATGAGGACACAAATTTTGGGGGGCAATATGTTGACTCTGTAAACTGCTTAGAGAGGGCTGTAAAGCGGTATATAAGTCTCTTATTGCTATTGCTATAAACGTGCACCAGGCATCTTGATGCTGAAATGGGCTTTCATGGTAGACAGCGGCCTCTCAGCTGGAATCTGAAGAGCGCTGCGGTTCTTAATACTAATTACTCTGAATTTCAGAGTACATGCATGCCTTCAGACCAGATGCACCTTATTACAAGCTGGCGAAGGGGTAGGAAAATAACACCAAACCTTCCCGGAAGGATAACACAGATTGGCCAGTTGTCATTTCAAAAATTGACAGAGATTTTCCTTCATCCAGGTCACAGTTGTCCCAAAGGTGCTTTTTTCCTTCAGAAGAAAAAGTCTGGTTGCCTCCTGAAAAAGCACCTTTGGGACACCAAACATGGCTTTGCTTTGCTGGCTGAGGAATTCTGGAATTGAAGTCCACAAACCTTCAAGTTGCCACATTTGGAGACCTTTTACCTTGATGACTGAGAATCTCCATAGACCTTCAGTAATGGAGCATCCACAACTCCAGGAGACAAGCTATTCCACTGATGAACGAGTCTCAATGCCAGAAAATGTCTCCTTGCTTCTAGAGAATTCCTTTAACAAGCTTCTAAATATTATGTCTAGTGGAGATTCTCAGTCCAGGTCATGGTGGTCCCAAAGGTGTTTTTTTTCAAGAGGTAGCTGGGTTTATTTTTTCTTTGAAGGCCTTTCGCTTTTCATCCAAGAAGCTTCTTCAGCTGTGAAATGGGAAAAAGGGAAAAAAACCCAGAAAGTCCAGTTGCTTCTTGAAAAAAGCACTTTTGGGACCCAAAACCTCCCCACAACACCTTGTTCTGCTTTCTTTTGCCTTCCTGCACCACCTTGTTTGTGTCCCTGTGTGTTAGTCTACCATCACCCGATAAGGCTGTTGGGAAGCCTGAAATACAACATTTCTTGAGGATTGAACTGTCAAATCCAATCCATTTTCCTTTTGAGGGTGAGGCGGGTGGGACATTTTAATTGGCTAGCCTGTGCATTGCAGTCCTTAGCAGGGCCCATCTGGGGAAGCAAGAGGGCTGCATTATCAGCAGCCCTCACTGTTAACTGACCTGTCTTCAAGATTGACCACCATTGGAGAGCGAGAAAGAACTAAGGGACATCTTCCTCTCCCCCCTCCCCAGAAAGTGCATTGGCTTGCAACTCAAGGCTCTTCAAACTTGGCACGTTTAAGACTTGTGGACTTCCACTCCCAGAAAATTCCTGAGCTAACATGACAGGAGGAGGAAATCTGGGAGCTGAAAGTCCAAAGTCTTAAAAGCAGCCACGTTTGGAGACTTCTGTTGCAATTTCATGGGTTTCACAACACTGGCTGAGTTCCAAAGAGGAAGGATGGAAGGTTTTTCTCTCAGATGATAGGTAGCCCTCGACTTACAACTTCAATTGAGCCCAACATTTCTGAGCGATGTATTAACGACCTTTCGTGCCACCCTTGTTAAGCGAATCCCTGCGGTGGTTCAGTTTCTGAAGCGGATCTGGTTTTCTCCCCCATTGACGTTGCTTATCAGAAGGTTGCAAAAAGGGAAACTGGGACCCCCGTAACCTGTCACAAGTATGAGTCAGTTGACAAGGGTTGGAATCTTCATCACCTGACTAGGGGGGTGGGATGTAGCAACAGTCGTAAGTGTGAAAAACAGGTCGTACGTCACTTTTTCTGGTGCCATAACTTGGAATGGTTGCTGTTGTAAGTTGAGGACTACTTGTAGTGGGAATCTTGGCCCAAGCTAAACCAGAAGCAACTCCAGAAACCAGAACAGGTGATCTAGTGTAGAGGTGTCCAACCTTGGCCACTTTCAGACTTGTGGACTTCAACTCCCAGAGTTCCTCAGCCAGCTTTGCTGGTTGTCCACAAGTCTGAAAGTGCCAAGGTTGGACACCCCTGACCTAATGATTCCCTCCCTCTTGTCCTCTTCTAGTTCCTCCAACTCCTCTGCCCACCGATGACGTCGACGTCTATTTTGAAACCCCAGCCGATGACAACGAACATGCTCGTTTCCAGAAAGCCAAAGAACAGCTGGAGATCCGACACCGTAACCGCATGGATCGAGTAAGTCCTGTTGGGTTGTACCTACAACGGGACTCCTCGGCTGCCTCAATCCTGCTGCATTCTTGCCATTTGATTTCATTTGTGGGGTTTCCAGTTGAGCCCATTTTTTTTTTCTTTTTGCTGGAATGGTGGTGTTGTTTTGTCTCCTTAGCAGTAAAAAGTCACACACACCCTAAGCTGGTTTGCAAAGTTAAATTGCAATTAATTAGGAGTTCTGATCAAGTTTTGTGGAAATTCTGTGGGGGGAAAAAGGGTATTTGGATTTTGGAGTTGCCACACTCCACGGTCGTTATTCAAGCAGGCCCACCTGAACCAGGTTTCTGATCTATCCAAACTCTTTAGGTAAAGAAGGAATGGGAAGATGCAGAGATCCAAGCTAAGAACCTGCCAAAGGCAGAGAGGCAGGCCCTGATGCAGGTCAGTCACCACGTATCTGTCTGTCTGTCTGTCTGTCTGTCTAATGTATCTAAAAGCGAAATACCTCTGAAGCATCACCACAAAATTTCCAGAACCGTAAAGCTAACAAACTTGAAATTTGGGACATATGTTCCTCTTGGCTTCTAGGTGCTCACTAAGAAAGGATTTTTCGAAATGACCATCAGAGCATTAGTATTTCCTATATTATTATTATTATTATTATTATTATTATTATTATTATTATTATTATTATTATTATTATTACTATTATTGTCGTCGTCGTTGTCGTCGTCATCATCATCATCATCATCATGCTCTGATGCTGAGGAGTTCTACTCCTCCTCCCCACCTGAAAAGAAATCTGCTCCAAATGCAAAAAACAAGCAGAGGAATTTCAGTTTTAGTTTCAAAGCACCAAGCAGCTTTACTACAGAACAGTTGAGCTAAGCCACGCCCAGGCTCCTTGCTGTCGTCTTGCTCACACAGCAAATACTGTTTCAGTTTCCAAACAGCCCTCAACTCTCTCACACACTGACAGGACACTAGCCAGAGGAATACCGATGGATGCTGGTAGGCAGAGGCAGAATTTTTTTTCCCCTCTTATTTTCCTTCCCAAAAACTAAGCCCGACCACATAGTTTCGTAGCGAAGGACGGTTATCGAGCTAGTAGATTTTATAAACTAATCGGAGAAGGCCTTGTGGAAATTGCTTACGGATAAGGCTCGGAAACTCTGTTTTCACTTAATAGATATTGGACCAAGGACATTTTGTCTCATTAAACCAATCTTTCTCCTTGGCAATTTTAAGATTTGTGGGCTTCCAAGAGTTGAATTGTTATTTAGACACAAACACACACACTCACTCAGCAACATAAATTTTGGGCTCCATTGTGGTCGTAACTCAAGAACTACCTGTCCTGTTTTATACATAGTATAAATACTTGTGCTTGACATGTCTGGTTGAAAGCTTCTTTCCTGCCCTCAAACAATAAGGCTGCTGCATGCAAGTGAACCTGGTCCATGGAGTGTATTGTTTCCTGTGCCCAGCCTTAGATCCAACCCATGGGGCTTCCCTTTTACCTCAGCCCCGCCCCATGGGCGCACGCACAGGTGATGGCGAGCACGCAAGCGCTGGAGTCCTGAGTGAAAATGCAGCGCTCAGATCACAGTCAACACAATCCCCGGGGCCACCAGACCTTCACGTGCTCATCACCTGTGCATGTGCCGTTCCCCGTCCCGACCCCGCCGCGGAGTACCCGCGGTCCCGCCGGGACGTCTAGATTGACTGGCCACATTCCGGCCTGGATGGCTGCCAGCAGATTGTAAATTGGCGCCCAATCGGCCTGCGCTGGGTTGAGACTCTGTGGGCCAGAACTAACCATTTTGACCTTGAGTTCGACACCCTTGATCTAAGGAGTTCATAGCCGTACCTTCCGGAACACAGCTTAAGAGGGAATTCTGTCATTGGACAGGCATTATGCAATCGATGGATCCCAAAAACAGCTTGAAAGGAACCGATCGCTTTGTCACCAGCTAATAAGGATCCTTTCCACACCATCCTTTTCCAGAGATTCCAGACGATGGCCAAGTCTCTTGAGAAGGAAGCTGCTAGCGAAAAACAGCAACTCGTGGAAACTCACCTGGCCCGTGTGGAAGCCATGTTGGATGAGCGCCATCGCGTCGCCCTGGAAAACTACCTTGTGGCTCTGCAGTCCGACCCCCCACGGGTACCGTACCCCACTGTCAGAAGTAGGAACAGGGTTGGGAATGGAGGGGAATTTTTACTGGAGATGTCTGTGGAGTTTTGAGTGGTGTGGTGGCTTAGAGGTGGAGCTCTCACCTCACAGTCAGGAGGCTGTGAGTTCGATCTTGGGTAGAGGCAGATAATTCCCTCTCTGGGCACGATGAGAACATATCTGCTGAATATAACTTCACATTGGCAACAGGAAGGGCATCCGGCCAGCAAACACTCAGCTCCATTCAGGTGCCCAGACTCCACCCAACAAGGGATTATGGGGTCATTAAAAGATGATGATGACGATATGTGTGGAGTTTCCCAATCTTCCAGGTCATGATTATCCCCAAGGTGCTTTTTCCAAAAGGCACTTTCTTGTTTTTTTTCCCCTTGAAAACATTTTGCTTCTCATCCAAGAAGCTTCTTCCGTTCTAACTTAACTGTTGGGGAATGGAAGGATTTATATTCTTTGCAGTCATCCGCTCATTCGCACTCTTAAGAGTCGGTTGTTAGCGTTCTGAGAGGAGTTGAGGCTACTTGGCGGCAGGGTTTATCTGTATCCTTCAGAGTCACCTGAATCAGAGTGCCAACAGGTGTGTGTGTGTGGGGAGGGGAAAACACCTTTGAGATATTATTGGAGATGCTGCAAAGGGAGCCTTTGAGCCTTCGCGCAATAGGACAAGAAGTGCTAAATTTAACCTCGAGATGTGTGACCAAGCACCCTCAGTTTAGCTCAGGACTGCCTGGTTCGTTTCGTCCGGCTTGCCGTGACTTCCTTTTCATTGAAGAGGGTATCAGGGTTCCACAAAATCAAAACTCTGAGGCCTGGAATTTCCTCAAAGTAAGAATTTATTAGCAATGCCATATTGGCACACAGCTGGTGAAAACCCGACTCTGGAGTGCCCGAGGTTTTCCCCACCCAAATCAAAGCCCCAAAGTTCATGCTCCCAGGTCACAGAACCATCACATGGTCCAATCAGGTCACAGTCCTCCTTCCAGCTGCCTTTGGCCTTCCAAACACCTGGCAGGGACGTCCTTGGCTCCCACGAGAAAGAAAGTTATTTTGGCTACAGTTCCCCTCCCTCCCAAGTTATCTCTTACCTCCCCCCTTATGTTCCCCACAGCAGCAACCGGCTTTGCTCTGGCAGCCCTGGAGATTTCCAAAATGGTTCTAGGTCTGACAGAGCAGTGGTGGGATTCAATTTTTTTTTACTACTGGTTCTGTGGGTATAGCTTGGTGGGCATGGCAGGGGAAGGATACTCTAAAATCCCATTCTCTCCCTGCTCCAGGGGAAGGAGACTACACTGCTCAAAAAAATAAAGGGAACACTTAAACAACACAATGCAACTCCAAGTCAATCACACGTCTGTGAAATCAAACTGTCCACTTAGGTAGCAACACTGACTGACAATCAATTTCACATGCAAATGTTGTGCAAATGGAATAGACAACAGATGCAAAGCAGAGGCAGTTAGCAAGACATCCCCAATAAAGGAGTGGTTCTGCAGGTGGTGACCACAGACCACTTCTCAGTT
>BHFT01020214.1:0-21166 GCA_004320025.1 Laticauda laticaudata | reverse complement strand
AGACTTCCCTGAGGTGGCTTTCCAGTTGGTTCTTGTCACTGGCTGATACCAGCACATCATCAAAGTATGGGACCACCGCTTTTATCCCTTGTAGCGAGCACTCCATCAAGCTTTGGAATACCCATGGGGCCGCACTGACTCCAAATTGCAGTCTTTTGCATCTGAATGTTCCCCTGTGAGTCATGATTGTTTGTGCCTCTGCTGTTTCAGGGTCGACTGGCAATTGCTGGTATACTTGCTCAAAGTCGAGCTTTGTGAAGATCTTGCCTCCCCCCAACAAATGTAACAGATGTTGCACTATGGGAACTTTGTTGTAGTGTGTGGTTGAGGGTGGCCTTGTAGTCTCTGCAGATTCTAACGGACCCATCTGGAACCCCGATTTACGTTCTCTCCTCTCCCGTCTGTTTCGTTCTCATTGTCGGTCTCGGACAAGGACTCGATGTCCTCGTGCTGCGTGTTGGTCTTATGGGTGTTCTCTGACTTTTCTCTGGAGATTGGCTTGTCTCTGCCAGTGTTTTCTGCATTGCTGTATTCATTTGCCGCATTTTGGCTGCCGATTTTTTAGTGGCTTCAGCTGCAGTGGCCTCAGCGATGGCCTCGGTGACCATGATGTTTGGTTGGTTTAATTGTCGGCTCTGTAATGTGAGGTCTCTCAGTCCTAGGACCACACAATCCCTCATGGCTTCGTCCATGTTAAGAAACTCGCATGCCCCCCAAATTTCTCTGAGAGCCGCTACGAAATCTCCGATACTCTCACCTTCTCTCTGGTCCCGTTTGTAGAACTCATGTCTCCTAATCAGGTTGGAGATGGTCAGTGCATAATGGGCCTTCAGTATTTTTTCCAAATCCAGCCAGGCCATCTGCTTTACGTCTTTGGGTTTGGCCAATGCCTTGGCCATCTTGAACACTGTGGGCCAACAGTGTGTCAGGAATACGGCTCTCTTCCTATCATCAGAGATCCTCTGTAAGTCATTGCTCTCAAGGAACATGAGGAATCTATCGATGTACGATTCCCAGTCCTCCATCGCTGGGTTGAATGGTGCGGGAGGTGAGTTGGTGCCAACCATTTTGTCTTGCTCTGTTCTCGTTGTCACATGCTCAACTGGTGTCCTTGTCTCAGAATCCCACCTTCGTCACCAGTGTTAAGTTCGCGGAAAAAGAGACTAGAGACCAGCGTGACTTTCAGCTCTTTATTTCATTCCTGGATTCCGTCTGACTGCGGAGCCACGGCAGCCTATTTTATAGAGGCTGCTCACGGCTTGCGGCCAATGATGGCTCCTTGAATCTCCCACTGTTAGGCGGGTCAATCACAGGCCGGCAATTGTTGACCAATCACCATCGCTTAAAAGCACCAATCATCTTTGAGTATTAGTGGATCAATCAGAATAGGGTATTTCAAGTATACTAATATGTAACACAATGAAACATCCAAATGGAACAAAGGGGGGATCACAAACTCACACATATGGGGATTACAAAACAATTAGCAGTGCTAAATATCAAAATGCCATGGTATCTCCTCTTTGGAGCCATTATTCCCTCACTAATTGAATTGGCCAGATCTGCTGAGAAAGTTCCCCTCCTTCTCCTCCAGAGTATTTCTCCAAAAGATCTAAGATGAATGGATCCACATTGGCACCCCTATACCTGCCATGGCTGTAGCCTTGGAGCCCCCAACCTCTTTTCTCCCTCCTTCCTTCCCCTCCTTGATCTGGAGGAATAGGCGGCGTTCATGGCCTGGGCCAAAGTCTGCTTGATACTGTAGCAATGATGGTTAATTATGATACGTTTCCTGTTCCTTTTCTCCTGGGTCTCCAGTGGGGCTTTCTGGGTGCATCAATTTATTCATTGATCAACACATTTCAAAATAAACAAAGCTCTTTATTAATGCCCTATTCATTGTAGGGCCACTTCAACATACATGGCATATCTCATCAGTGTTTATGAGACAGGCTCAAGGAAGCATCCATTAACCATCTACCATTCCTGTCTTGCCAACCTGCCAGCTGGAGAGTTGCACCAGTGTATTCAGGAGTTGCACTGCTTCTTCCCTACCATGTGAAGCTCTGTTTGGGGCCTTGTCCATCCCACAGTGTCTATCAGGTTTAGTCCTTGCCTCCATTCACGCCAGGCTCATGTCCCATTTCCTGTTGAAGGTCCCACAGCCTGTTTCTGCGCCAGCACTGGGTAGCAGGTGCGCCACTCGAGACTTGGGTGCAGGAATGCAGCCAAGCTTCCACGATGCTCCTCAACAGTCTCTGGGTGATAGCTGATGGCTGGTGAGAAGACCTGGAACCGTGTTGGCCAGGAATGCCAAAGGCGTTCTTCCACCACCCTATCTTGCCCACTGGACAAGTCCCTGTGAAGTGGTGTAAGATCCTCTCTCAACAGGTGGGATGGTATCTTCGTGTGAAGTGTACGGCTTCACTGAGGTAGGTTCTGAGGGAGAATGCATCATCAACCCACGATGAGTACGGCGACATCTTGATGTGTCATTGGGTAGGGAGTCTGATCTTGGAAAACCCATGATGAGGTTGTCGTTTCTAGCCTATCCTTGAGGTCACTGCAATTGTATATCCTGGCTAATCTGAAGCTGACCCGTTCCTGAAGCATCGATGTACATTGAACTTGTAGTCAGCATCAACGCATGCGAAGAGAGAGATCGATTATGAAGAAGCCCTTGTAGGTTTGTCAAATAAGATGGACCCTGTGATTGGCATGGTAGGTTTGCACGGCCATGTGCTTCCCATCTATGGTTCCAACAGTGTGGGAAAGTCCACCCTCCTGATTGACCAACCTTTCTGTCAAGTTTCCTCCAGTCTGTGTCATGGTGGCGGGGGCTATATGAGAGCTCCTCCAGTATTCTTCAATGATGGCCTGCACCACTTCTCTGACTCACTTTGGCTTCGATGCAGCTGTTATGTGGCGCCCTCTCACACATACTGGCATGTTTCTATATGTGGTTCCAGAGGCAGGTGCGCAGAGTCAGTGCCGACCTTCAGTCCAAGGGTCCAGGTTGTGGGATGGAAGTTTGGTGCTTGGCTGGTCAACCTGGGTCTCAGACGCTACTACAATTTTGTCAAGAACATGGCTCGTGGCATCCTCATGAAGTTACTGGAATGCATGAAGGGTGCTTCATTTCGCAGGGCTCGTCAGACCCATCCTATACCTTGTCATGATAGAGTCATGAATAACATCCATGTTACCTTCTCTCTAATCCTCATCATTCGTCAGACGCAGCACTTAGGTCTTGGGACTCGTCTACCTTCTTCTCCTTAGTGCGTAGAAAAGGTGAATACTAGTCTGAACAGGGCTTGGTTCTGGTGTCTCGAATGATCGCGGCAGCTACATAAGGATCTGTGTTATGATCCATTCTGGAGATCAATGGCATGATGGTTGCGAAGCAAACCGACCAAGAGTGGCAAGAGGTCTGTCACCAAGGCTGTGGAACTCATATGCGATTCCCTAGGGAGTGTACTACCGCTTCCCCGTTATTTATTGGAATAAATTTCGGTTTTTCCAGGCTGTGGTGTCTCGCTTGTCCACTACCTAGTCATCACTCCAGACATCCTAGAATATCCGACGATACACTCCATATGAGCAAACGTTTGTCCATTTTAATGCTTTATATATGAGATGCATCCACGTTACATCCCTTTCTTATTTCCATGCTACTAAACAGCTGTGTGGACGTTCACGATGTTACCTTTCGCTTCCTCCCTCTTTCCGTTTCAGCTGGCAGCGGCTGTGAGTTTGCGAGGATGTCCAAGGGATGCTCTGAGAGGATACAGTGGAGCTGGTTAAACGGATTACATATGGAGTAGAACGTTTTTGGTTGCCCATATGGTGCTTCGGCGGGATGTACACTGTAGACGTGCGACGGAAAAGTTTCATTGCCGCTCTCGAAAGAAGTTTTGTGCAGCTTCAAAACTGTCATTGCGTGGTATTGAAAACTCTCAGTGGATGGATTGCTTGAGGGGATAGGAGCGTATTAAACACGTTATGTCGATAGTGCGTGCACAACGGATCTGCAGCTCCGCGATTTTTCCTACAATGGGCTGGCAAGCTTTTACTCTTGAGTGGCGTATTATCATCAGTGTCTGATCATCTCATTGCATCACGTTGGTGTCTAAGATGGGAGCATGGACCTTAGATAGATGAGTTAATAGACTGCACGATTCTTCAAATAGTAGATGTGTCAGTCTTTTCTCATTGTTCAACTAGGGTCAAGGCCTCCTAGTATGGTGATGGCCTTCGATATTTGTATCTCGAGAATGTTCATATGAAATCTGGTATGTAATTTACTTATTATGTGTTTTGTCTCTAAATGAAAGGTAAGCCAGTTCTTATTCTCCATCGCACTGTATGTTGAAGTCATTCGTCTGTTCCTTTAATTTGTGATGATGATAGTACATACGCATCGTAGTTGGATCTTCTTCTTTGTGCACTTTCTCATAGTGTTAATGTTTGTCATTGGATTGTATAGATGCTGAGGAGTGGGAGTAAAGTCTTATCCCCCTCCTTCATGCTGTTGTTCACAAGACAAAATAATATATATGGCTATATAAGATGTTAATCGTGCAGAAAAGATAAAATGGTATGTTTATAATAATAACTAATTACAGTGGAAATCTCTGGCTTAAAATAGTCATAAAATCAAAAAGGAGAGAAAGGAAATGAAGTAACAGAAAAAAAAAGAAATCAAGTCCAGTTTCAAAATATAAGATTATGTATAAAATCCGCAAGATGAAAAAAAACATTACTTTGACATCCTTGTTCAAAAATACGGGCCGGCTTAAGATCGCCGCTTAATCACTTCTGTCAAAACTTTTACAGATTCTTTCTTTCCTTTAGGGTGTCCTTTCAAGTCTTAAAATGTAAAAAAATGTTATCACCAAACTGGCACACTCTCGCTTTCTGTTCTCTTCTGTTTTGGAGCTGTCCCAACTTCAGCAGCTTTAATGGCTGCCTCTTTGCTGCAGGCAAAAAGAGCTTCTCCTGGATCTACCAGGGATTTTGCGATATCCCTGGGATTGTCAGGATGTGTTCTACATTCGCTGTCTCTTCAGGATGGTTTAGATCTGATTGGACTGTCCAGGAGCAAAGATATCGGCAGCGATCTCAGACCTCCAAGATTGCATGCCATATCGTCGCGACACCAGCCCCGCCCTCCCCCAGCTTCAGCAGCTTTAATGGCTGCCTCTTTGCCACCAGCAAAAAGAGCTTCTCCTGGATTTACCAGGGACTTTATGGTGTCCCTGGAATCAGCAGGATGTGCTTTTTATTTTCACCATCTCCTCGGGACAGTTTTGGTTCAAAAGGACCATCCGGCAACAAAGATATCAATGGCAATCTTGGAGCTTCAGGATTGCACGTCCTATCACCACGACACTAGCCCCTCCTTCCCCTGGTGGCAGAAATTTTGAGTAGTTCAGAGAACCAGAAAATACCACCTCTGACTGGCCCGGCCCATATGTATTCTCCACCACCCGAGTCCCAGCTGATCGCCTGGGTCTTCTTTGGTTGCCCTGCACAGGATAAAAGAGCTGGAAAGCAGGTTAGTGGGGTGAGGAGGGAATGGTATTTTGCAGTAACCTTCCCCTGCCACACCCAAGCCACACCCACCAAGCACACCACACCCACGAAGCCACGCCCACAGAACTGGTAGTAAAATTTTTTTAATCCCACCACTGTTGGGAGTCCTTGTTGTAAGCGACAAGGAGATGGTCTCCTGGCCTGCAAGAGCTCCCCCTTCAGCCTCTCCCATCTCAGATGGCCCAGGAGAAGCTCTGGGAATTTGGGAGGCCATTGCCTGGAGGGGATGAGATCTCCCTGGACCAAATTCTCTTGTGCTCTTTTCCTTTGCCCTGAGAGCACTGAGAGATCTCCTGGAGCAACCCTACCTCTGTCACCAATTGGTATCAATTGACCCAGACTCCATACTCACAAAGCACTAGAAACTTGAATTTGATTTGATTTTTTTTTTGTCTCTCCCTTCAACGGCTGGAGTGAGACTTTTTTTTCACAAATAGGAAAGCTTACTTATTTTTTTTATCAAAATAAAGAGAAATTCTAAATCCTTTCAACCAGAGCAGAAAGTAATGTTAACGCTGTAACTATTTCAGCTATTTTCTATAAGCTATTTCTATAAGCTCTCTAGTGGCTGCCTCTATACCTGCCCTTCCCCCTTTGTCATGACAACCCTGGAGCCCAGGGGCCTTCCCCAGAAAAGGCTGCCATGAAGAGGGTTTCCTCAGCTGGGGCTTCTGGAGGGACCATGGGGGACCCCTGTCTTCCTCAGGGTCACAGAGGGTCCCCTCCAGGTGGCAGGGGAGCATGGGATATGGGCTTCTGCATTCTCGGATCTCTGAAGATGGAAATTGGATTTTGCAGATCTGCTTTCCATCTGTAACATGAGGCTCCTGATCTCCCCTTCCCTCCTTCCTTCCCTCCCTCCCTCCTTCCATAGGGTGAGAGGCAGCCTTGCATTCATCATCTTTTCACTTGGTTTTGTTCTAACTTCTCTCTGTGTCTGTGTGTGTGAGATTATTTTTTTTAACTCTGCAAAGTTCTGTTAATTAGTTTTTCACTAAAGTTGATTTTTTTTCCTTAAAAAAAAGGCTGCACTATTACATCAGCCTTTGAGGTGATGTAATAGTGGTGGTGCCTTTGATGTGGTGGTGCCTTTGAGCATTAGCTTTCAAAATAAAGTAAATTTTGGTTGCAACTCAGCAGGCAGCTATTTCAGATCCCTGACATGCTGGGGCATTAACTGGCCCTTGGGATTTTTTCTTTAAGCACAATGTCAATAAATGTCACATTTCTTTCTGTCTTCAGCCACAAGTGTCATGTATTTCCTCTGGGGTCAGATTCAAGGATGGAGACCCCAAACCTCTCAGTTCGAGATGGTGGATTTAATTCAGTCTCTACCCCTATTATTATGAATCGCATGGGGTTTATTCCCCTTTCATTTCTCTCCAGAGAATTGCCCAACAATCTCTGAGTCCAAGATCTAGTTGAGTTATCCAGGGATCCCTCCTGAGAGGGAGAATTATGATAAAAGCTTCAGCTCTGCTCTTTGGCCGAATCCTCCAGGGGAGACTTTGGGNCTTTGGGCAGAGAAATATGGAGTTTGGGGAGAGGCAGGGTCTGTGCTCTTGAATGTACGCCTCTTTCCTTTGCAGCTGAGTGTTTCTCTGTGTTTCAATCAGGAAAGTGACTGGATATTCCACCTTGTGAGAGTCCTTTGAATTCTTCTGTTTCTACTTTAGAAACAGGAAGGGGATTGATTGATCCCCCCACCCATGAATTATGGACCTCCTGCTTCTGCTTCTGCTGCTGCTGATGTCCCATCCAGTCTCTGGGAGGCTTGCATGTCCTCCGAAATACAAGCACCAGGATGGAAACTATCCACAGAGCTTTTACCACCCAGGAGACCATCTCCTTGGTGTAGTCATCAGGGGAAGTGAAATATTGCATACAAAGTTGCTTTTCAACCTGGCTCCTTCTCTTCAGTTTTTTTTCCCTGATTCGTAAGTCATTCTGGGTGATGAAGTTTCACTCCCTCTATTTTCTCTTCTTCTCTGTTTTTTATTTTTTTTCATTTATTTCTACATCGGGGAATAAGCTAATTTCCTGAATGATTTAGATTTCTCTCTTTTGTGTGATTTTGTGAAAGAGACTCAAATCCAAAAAGGGGTCTGAAAAATAGCTGAAAGGGCTGAAGATTATTTTCCTCTCTCAGTTCAATCCTTAATTTATCACTTGAATAATGAATTTTATTTAAAGTGGAGGCTTGTGGAGGATTATATATATTATATATTAAAACAGTATTTGTTGTTGCTATTGATTATAACATTTTTTTACAATAGGGATGCTTCTGGTTTTTCATATGGCTTACAATTATTTTTTGCCATTCAAATGGTCAACAAGAATTTCCTGCTCCTGCGCAATCTCACCCTGGGCTACAACATCCATCACAACTATTGGAGCACTTTCCACACTTCAGATGCCTTGCTGGACATGCTCTCCACTGGAGACACCAATGTCCCCAATTACAGCTGTGGAAGGAAAGATAACCTTCTGGCTCTTTTTCATGAAGTTAACAGGGATATCACCATCCAGATGTCAACATTAGGAGGCACCTACAAAATCCCACAGGTTTGTGTGTTTTTTTTCTCTATCGGGCACAGTGAGTGGTAGGTGTTCATGGGTGAGCAATAGAGGCAATCATGTCTTCTCCATAGAATTTAAGAGCTGCTTTTCTCCATATTAGCAAAAATGTCAATATTTTACCCCATTATATTCATGTTCAAATTATTCATAAAAGGCCTGGAATGCAAGGAATACTGTCAGGCTACAGAACTTTTCCCATTCAATCAACCAGAATGAACTTCTGAAAATGTATCAAAATGTATCAAAAGGAATCCTTTATTGAGATGAGACAATTCATGTAGGGGTTAAAAGCAGCGTCTAAGGTCTCTCAGGCATGCACAGATAAATAAGGGAGTTTAAAACCCTTCCCCTTATCTTGATGTGTATTTAGTAAAACAAAGGGCCAACATGTTAATCCCCCCCACCCCCTTTTTAGAACGATCTTTTTCAGAGTTTCCCAGGGCATATTTCACTTGGGAATTTTTTTATGGTCTCTTTATCTCCTGGCTGTGTCCCTCAGAGGTGATAGATTCCGGACATCTGGGTTTCATCCCTCCATTGTATCATGTGTAGGTTATACAAATTCCATATAAGATTAAGTATATTCAGGTTACATCAAGAAGGATTTCTTTATCAGTCTCCCCCACCCCCTTTTTTTTCTTCCATTGAAGAAATGACAGATACACGGATCTGACAAATACATTCCCTGGAGAAGACATTCCCTGGAGAAGACATCTACCAACTATTGAACTGATCAAAAAATATCCTATGGGGCATCTATTGGCATATTCTTTTTCACATATAAATAATGCCTGCCATATCAAGTGGGATTGAAGTTGGAAATAGTAGCATTTTATCTACAATGTGGAATAAAAAGGACTCTAGCAATTACAGGCCAAATCGATTGGCAGATATTGTGCTTAAAATTTATGTCATGATCCTCAAGTTAAACTTGAGACAAATGCATTCCTTGCAGAAGAACCAAAAGGTTTTTTGTAGAGTTAAAAACTATATAGATTTTATAATAAATCATGCATAAGAAAAATCTAATATTGACAACAAATTTGTCTTGAAATATCTAATCACAAAATATATCCGATGAAATTATAATTCAGAACATATTGAATTGTGCAGAGATGGATAGATTGTCACTGAAAATAAAAGATAAAGGAGACACAGAATATTATTTAACATGGAATAGGTTTTATCAGTGGTAAAACCTTTGATAAAATCACAGATAAGAGGTAGAAATTAGATGAAGAAAGTATTGCTATGTTTAAGTAAACTATGAATATTGTTAAAAATACAAGTATGCTAATATAATTAACAGGAACATAAATAAGTGAATATAATGATAAATATGTTTAGAATTATTCTATTGTATTATTATTTTTATCATCAGTATATTCATTATTTTTCTTTTCTTTTGTAAAATGGTGCAATATAACACATTGTATTCTGTTTACTGGCTTTCTAGATGTTCGTGGAGCATTTACCATAATAAACAGAGAAATATGTAGGAGGAAATTGATTGCCCTCAAAATGGAGCTCTGACATTTGGCCCTGATCCAAGCCCTTGTTTGAGAGGGAGGTTTGGGCTCAATGGAGCCATGAGAAGAAGGATCAATACTTAGCAAGGATGAAGGGAAGGAGGCATATTTGAATCCTTGTTATTCAGTTTAGATATGAACAACTTCCTAGGACTAATGAAGGATCCAGAACAGATCATAAATAAATGTTATTTCATTCTTTGAAAAAATATTACTAAATGAATGGACCAGTAAAATTCAGTGCACATTGTAACCTTGGGTTTCAGAAAGGCTTTGACAAAATAAACCACCACTGACTTTTCGGTAAGCTAAAACTATGTGCGATAGACATCACCCCCAGATGGACTCAGCCTGTGGTCCTCAATGGAACATCGTCTATATGGAGGGAAACAAGCAGTGGGAGACCCCAAGGTTCAACTTTAGGCCCAGGACTCTTCAACATCTTCATCAGTGGTTTGGATGTGGGTTTATCATCAAATTTGCAGATGAAACTACTAAGGCAGGACATAAAAATATATTAATTTTAGAGAAATAATGATACAAGTTTTATAGATAGTATTAACAAGAGAAAGAACAAGGAACTGTGAAATTGCCAAAGCACAAGGATCATCTCCTCGGTCACAAAGTCATATTTGCCAAGGTACCTTGTCTCGCTTGCAACAAAACCACAAGCTAGGGAGTTAGGCAAGATGGGTTTGTGACATCCAGCCCATCCTAGCCGAGCAACAGGGGAGGGGGAAAGCTGTGTTTCAAGTAACCAATCAATAATTGACAAGTTATATTCAGAAGTGACTCTCACTAAAATACTCTGAACCTGTTTGCGCAAATAAAACTACTTATTTTTGGATTCCCAAGCGTCTGGAGTCTATTTAATTTCCTGCAACATTTTTATGTCGAACTTCTGGCTGCGACTCAGAGGGCAATAATCGCTGAGGATGGCCACGGAACCGACCAGTGGCAGGCCATCTTGCCTGATTTCCCTTCAGCCGGCAACAGATGATTTGGACCCGAAGGGCAGATGGCATCCTAGGGGTATCTGGTGGAACAACCGACCGATCCAAGAACCCTAAAATGAATCCAAAAAATAAGTCCAACAAAATAACACCAGCTGGAAAGGTATAAGTATCGGGGAAGTATTAAGTTTTGGGGAAGTTGCAGGGGACCAGCAGCTGTTTGGAAGTGGAAGAGTGGGGGGGGCCTGATCCACCGCACTGCGCCTCGGGATCAGTGAATTTCCTAAAACAAGGCCCAAAGAGTTGGTGTGGGTGGTTAAAAGCCATTTGCAGTCCTGTTGGTGAACCGTTGAGAACAATCCGGGCACCCCACAGGTCCATGTGGCAGTGGGTTAGGGAAAAAATGGGGTGGTGGAGGAATGTCCCCTGGGACACTTCTTCAGTTGATTGTGGGAATTTATAGAAGGGAAAGCCCAAAGGAGTTTTAATCCTTAGACATGCATTTCAAAACCATCCAACCAATTGTTGTACTGATCCCAGATTAATTGGTCACCCAGATCCACTATCAGGCATACTGACGCAGTGGCAGTAGCGGTTAAAAACAAAATCTTTGAATGTTTTGCAAAATGTTTGAGTCGAACCCCATGAGGGGTTCTGCATGGGCCCAAATGAATCATAGGAATTCCCCAGAATCTCAGATCAAGGCGAATCAGATTAAAAACAAAAACCTGTCCTTGGAAAAAAAACTGAACCCTATGAAGAAGATAAGCAATGTTGATGATGGCAATAATCAAGTTCCCAGGGCAGGAGTACAGGGAATACAAAAGGAAATACCAAAAACAGATCAAGGGGTTAGCCCCTCCCCCCCCGAACCCTTGGTCTGAATGAAGATAGGGGGCATCTAGACTTGTAGTTACTAAGTTGTTGGCTCCCCTTTTTTGCTGATGTTAGAAATATACAAGGGGTTGATGGCTCTGTAAATTGCCACCCTTTTCTAAAGCCCCTGAGCCGTTCCCTGAATAGAAGGGATATTGAACATCAATTCCAATACATGCCCGAGTGTCCCATTCCCTTATTGGGCTGGGACATGTTATGCAAAATGGGGGCAGCTTTGTCATTTGACAAAGTTGAAATGGCACTAGTCATGAGGCATTCTACAAATGAGATGTGGCAAGTAATGGTGGTCCAAGAGGTTTGAGTCCTCGATACTTGGCAGGAGTTTGATGTGCACCAATTATGGGCAAAAGGTAATCCGCCAGGATATGCAGTGCACCATATACCATTAGTCATTCAAGTGAAGCCTCTGGCAGTACCTGTTTGTCTCCGACAGAGAAGTTACTGTTGCCCCATTGCACAAGCAATTCAAGACGAAGAGGAAGGACAGTTACACAGGTTAGGGAATCTCGACAAGAATGGGGAATTCTTGTAGTTGTTGCAGCTAACTTTCTTGCTGCAGGAGGTAGAGCGAACCCTTAGGGGTGACTCTAACATGTAATGGCATGAAAATACCCTTTAGAGCAGTTATTGAGCCAGTGGAATGAGGAAAACCTACTCCCCTGGACTAAAAGTTTAAGTAAGAACAGAATGATAAAAAAAGAAAAGAATGATTTAAAAAGAAACTTGCTCATGAGAACCTTGGCCAGATGCCTTGTTCAAACTTGCTCATGAGAACCCTGGCCAGGTGCAATCAAGGTGTAAAAGAAGGTCTCTGTAGATCTTGATCTTTAAAAATAAGCCAGCGTCCACTGGGAGATCCAAACTAGAAAGATAAGGGGCAGAACACCCAGGGCAGAGACAGGTAGTAAAAATCTAGTGCTTAACAATGAGTGTAACTTCAAGTAAAAGTGAGAAGTTCTCTAAAGCAATAAGAAAGAAAGTCCAATTAGTGGAACCCCAAGCAAAATATTTAGGTTATACTATAAGTCAAGGCCACAGAGCTATAGGACATGAGAAAAAGAAAGCTGTGTGCCGAATTACAGAACCAACTTTTTAAGCAGCAGGCTATTGCAGAAATTTTGCTCTGCTAGCCAAATCACTCTATGAGTCCACAAAGGGGGGAGAAAGGGAACCCTTTGTTTGGACGTGTGAACAAAAACAGGTTAAAAAAAAATTAGCATCTCAAGCTGCTGTTATGGGACTTCCCAACCTTGAGAAATCTTCCAATTTGTATGTGGACTCAAAGAATAATATGGCTCTTGGAGTCCTGACTCAAGAAAAAGGGAAGTTAGCAACAACCCATTGCTAACTAAAGAAAAAGTGGAGATTTAAAGGGACAAAACCTTCCCAGGTCTGGAAATGTTGTGTGTGTGAATGTGTCTGTGTGTAATCATTTCCAAATCTGGAGGATGAGACCCTCTAACAATAGTAAAAAAAAAGAAAGAAAGAAATGGAGCTCATTGGCTTGTGAGAAAAAGCTCTCAGAAGAGAATTGTAAATAATGACTGATTTGCTTGCAGAAAGAATGAAATGAAATTTTTATGTGAAAAATTGGTTATGCAAGCAATCTGATTACAGTATAAATGTGTGAGTACGTTGATGATGAAGAAAGAAAAACCATTGGTGTAAATGTCTGTGTGTTGACCCCCATCCCAGATTAAAAGGAGAGTACTTTTATATAAAGAAATTGCATGTACGAGGAAATGAGAAAGCTCTCATGGAGAAATGTGTGTGATTTACAAAAGCTAGAGAGAGGGAAGAACAGAGAAAATTAGATGATAGAAAAATACAATATGTCAGGAGTCATTTCATCTGAGATTCCACCAAGAACACTGGATAAAATTGCAAGTGGGATCAAGAAATTGCAAAATTGAATTTTTAGTGAATACTGGGGCATCCTGGACATCTTGAAGCATAATCCCTCTGGGATGCCACATTAGTCAGAATTCAAATTTCAATATCAAGAAATAAAAATCAACCCATGCCACATCAAATTTAAAATTATAATATGTAGAGAGAAAGATCAATATATGTCCAACATATTGGACACTTGATTAGTGAAGGGAGTAGAAAAATAACTGCTGCTAAAATTGAGGAACTAAGAGAGACTTGAGAAAGGTTTTTGGGACTGTTAGGCAATGGTCAACACTAGATAATGGGCTTTACTGAAATAGTGGAGGCCCTTTATACTAAATTGCTTGATACTGAACCATGGAAACCACAATTAAACCCCTGTCACACTACACCAATGGATGGAAAGAGGATGTAAAACAGAGAAAAACACTTGCCATCCGTTGGTTAACGCGATGCTTCCGTTCTGTTCTGGTACTCACTGGCCCTCCCGTTTTGCTTTCCTCTCTTATCCGTCCCCCAGCCCCAATCCGTCCTATTGGCATTTTTCATCTCCCCGCTCAGAGGTTTTTTTGAGCTGCCCCCCTCAAAAAAACTTTTGAAGCGGAAAAAATGTATCCAATGGCAGTTCCGTTTTTCTGCATCCCGCTATATCCGCTAAGGCCATCCCCTGCGCAATCCACGCAACTTCCCGCATATCCGCTCCCAAGCAGTAAAAAATGGACCACAGGAGGAAAGCAAAGAAATTGGGACGCGCAGCGTTAAGTAAGCAATGGACGGAGAAAAGGAGAAAGCGGATGCAGCTTTCGGAATTAATAAAGCATTAAAAAATGGACCTCAAAAACCGTTATCGTATAGGGGATGTTTTAAATCTCAGAAATTTTTTAGGGATATCTTTGGAGGATCCCAAATTCCGTTTTCAATCCATCAACCTTTCCGCTAGTTCCCATCCCCGCTTTTTTCCATCGCCCTGCGGTACCCTGCCACCGTCCGTGTCTTTTCCAAATGTTAAATTCCCGCTTCTGGTTTTTATGCCAAATTTTTGCCCCCTTTTTCCAAGACGGGAAAAATAACAAACGGATGGAACATTTTGCTCCTCCGCTGTGGGTTCCCTTTTTACAAAACGTTTGTGCAAATCCGTTGGGCAGTTGGTGAAAACAGGGCCTTTTACCTTTCAAGCCTGACCTAGAAGCTTTTAATGGGAAAATTAAAACAAGCCACTTTAAAACAGCTCAAGTTTTTTCCTCCTCAAAATTTACCTGGAATGGGAAAAAAACCTTTCCACTTATTTGGTTAACAGTCCCTGTTGATTTGGAGTAACAAAGGGTTTCTTAAAGTTTCAAAAAAAAATATATAGGGGAAGGTTTCCTTACATTAAACCCATTAAAGCCCTTTCCCCCTATTCCCAAATTTAAATGGGGGAGGCCCAAGTATGGAATTTTCCAAGCTATTGGGGCCCCTTACCTACGGTTTCAACTTAGTACAGAAAAGAAAAGAACCCCACATTTTGGTGGAGGGGGTTAATTTGGTTGGGTACAAAACCCCAACATCAGAAATCAGGAAAAAAACATCCGCCTTCAATGAACTCCAAATAAAGAATGTCTAACCAATTTCTTCCGTAATCCTAAAAGTAATGAGGGAAAATTCCTCCATTGGAAGTTCCTAATTGTAACTCCCTCCATAAGCACCAATTTTGTTGAAACTTGCCCTCCAAATTACTGAATGAGAGAGGGAATAGCCCCGAAGGAGGAACCAACTTTGAAACTGTGTAAGCCTAAACTTTAATAGATGGAAAGTTGCCAAAAGAGTGGAAGGAAGAGAAATCTCGCAAAAAAGAATTATTTGTTTGGGGGAATCCCCATACTGTGGGGAAGGAGGGTTTGCACTTAAGAAGCTGGAGCCTAACAGACAAATTGGGTGAGAAATAATTAATTTTGGAATTTTTTTCCCCAGTCCTCTCCTTTTTAACAACAAGAAAAGGGGTCCCCCCCTTGCAGCCAAAACACCACCTGGACCTTTTTGTTTGTACATAATTTTAAAGACAGGGCCACGGGGTTTTTGGAATTAAAAAATCCCTGGAAGGAAGAAACCTGTACATCCCTTTTTCTTATTTAGGGTCCTTGAGTTGGGCTTTGCCCGATGTTTATTTTCCCCCAATATAATAACCACCCACAAGAAACAAATCCCCAACCTGCTTTAATTTACCTGAATGTGCCTGAACTTTTTTAATGGTCTTGAAGAAACTGGTTGCAAAAAAATAACCTGAAAATGTCCTTGGGAATGGTGGGGGAAGATTTTTGGGGTAAATTACATTTGAGTGAGGAAAGTTTTTGCAATAGAAAAGAAAGTAGAGAAAACTTTTGTATCAAAACCTTTAAATGGGAACCAAATATAATACTTAAGCCTGGTCCCTTACACTACACCACGAATGGAAAAAAGGAGAAGGAATGGTAAACCGGAGAAAAACACTTGGCCATCCCCGTTTTTGGGTTCAACAGCCGATGGCTTTTCCCGTTTTTCGTTTAACTTTCCTGCCTTCCGTTTTTTGGCTTCCTCTCTGTTACCCCCCCTGTTCCAGCCAATCCCATTCCTTTTTGACCAATTTCCATCCCGCTCAGAAGATTTTGAGCTGCTTTCAAAAACTTTTGAGGTGAAAATGTATCCCAATGGTCCCGTTCCCCTGCATCCCCGCTAGGCCATACGGGGGGAACATCCCGTTCCTTTGCAATGCCGTTTTTATGCATCCGCTTATAATCCCCGCCTAGCAATAAGCCCCGCCTTTTGTTGGCAAATTCGCGCAACTTTGCCCAATCCCACTTCCCAAGCGGTAAACGGGAAACACAGGAAGAAAGGCGGAACGAACCGCGGAACGGAACCCGCGGCCAGCGTTTTAGTAAAGCACGGACCCGGAGGAAAAGGATGAAAAGCGGATGCCAGCTTCGGATATAAAGCATAAAATGGGCCAAAAACGTTGTAAAATAGGGGAATGGTATCTGCCCGGACCTATTAAGGATTGTCTTGGAAAGGAATCCATCCGTTTTTCCCCATCGCCTAGGCCTTTTCAGTTCCACATCCCCCGCTTTCCCATCCGCCCTGCGGTCCCCTCCCCCCGTCCGTTCCCTTTTCCGTGGTTTTTTATCCACTCTGTTTATAGCAATTTTTCCCCTTTTCAAGCGAATAACAAATGGAATGGAAAATTTTTTGCTTTCCATCGCCTGGTGGTCCCTTTTTTTACAAAACGTTTTTGCATCTTTGGTTGGGCCAAGGTGGTGAACCAGGGCCTTTTAAGAGAACACAAATGAAAAATAGGAAACCCTTGAAAAAAAAGCAACATGGACCAAAACCAAGACCAACAATGTGAATTGCAACTAGTAACTTAATAATGGGGAAATCCAAAACCCCAGAAAGTATCAATAGCCAGAGTTTTGGGAGACATTCATGAAATTAATTTAAATTTTTGGTAAAGCCAAAGATTAAGACAAAAGATAAGAATTTAGGAAAAATGCTGAGCTTAAAATATAACGAGTAGAAATATAAGCTCTCTATGCAACTTATTTACAGGAAAAAGCATTTTTTGCAGATACATAAATATAACTTACTGCAAGTCAGCTAGGTGTCGAAAGAACCTTAACACCATGCAACAGGAAGAAGGGAGGAAGAAATTGTCTAAAATGTCTTCAACAAGACATTTGTGTGTTTTGCATATGTGTGTGGGGAATCAAATATGAGAGATTAATGGAATCCAATAAATTTGGATTGTGGGTGGCTATTGTGTTTTGCCCAATGGACTGATTGGACTGAGTGAAGTTCTAATAAAAATGTGACTAATAGTGAAGTGTGTTATTGTAAGAATCATAAAGCAAATAATAGCAACTGGACTACCCTAGAAGTTATGCATAGGGAGTGTGAAAAATATGCCTATACTAGCCTCCTCACTGGGTGGTTTGGACTCTGTATAATGAGATTCATAAGGCCAATCTTTCATAAAAGCAACATAGGGGAATCCATAACAAAGGAATGAATTCAGGCTTGGAAAGCAAAGAGACCTTGAATCCCTAGATAGCAGTGATGCCCGGATGCTTGAAACTTTAAAAGGGCCTACACGTAGGTGGAGGATGGCACTCTGGGAGCTAATGGACATACAATTAAATTTGACTACAAACTTAAAGATGACTGCAGTCTTGGGAACCTAGCAAAAGAAAAGTGTGGAAAATAACATTGTGCAAAACCAACTAGCCCTAATAAAAATTTTGGAGTGTAGCAAATTAGGTTGGTGAAGGATTCAACAAAGTCTGCTGTATTAGGATTCTGGGTTCTAATATTTCTGTCCTGTTTGATTCCCTTTAAAAGAGATGTAGTACTATCAAAATTTTAAAAGAATCAAAAATAATAAAAGGAATTAGGTTATCTCCTTTTGAAATGATGTTTGGAAGACCTCCGTCATAAGTAAGTTTGAGAGATAATATAGGGGATTTAAGTCAATTAGGAGATTCATGGGTAAGTCTAATGAGTGCTATGCTTGAAGAAACGCCTCCTATAACTGCCCTACTGGCAATGGGTAGGCAAAATATGGGGCAGAAAAGGCCTTACTGGCATCACTCCGGAAGCTGACCCTCTACGTACCGCTTAAAATAAGAACAAGTAAAACAGATGTTAATGTGTTAGGGACAGAGTGTGTAGTGGAAAGATATATTCTTTTGAATTCTTTTAAAGTGCTTATCTGAGTTGAAGAAACCGTAACATGTTCCTTGCTCAGTTGCCTAGCTAAGAGTTTCCTGTTCAGTGTGGTCAAACGTCCCAGTCTCAACAGAATACCTAAACCACAAATATTCTTCAAAAGAGAAACAAACTATAAATTGTATTGTTAAAACAAAGTTCTTTGTTTTTCCAACTTTGACTCATCTGAGAAGTCAAAGTTGCAATTGCCTACTTTTGCAAAAGCATGAACCTTATCATGCCAAACACTATTACAGCAAGGGCTAATCTAAGACACTATAAAAGTGAGACTTAATTGTTAAATAAAGTCTCAAAGGAGGGAATAAGGCAGGACATAAAAATATATTAATTTTAGAGAAATAATGATACAAATTTTATAGATAGTGAAATATGTGGTATTAACAAGAGAAAGAACAAGGAACTGTGAAATGCCAAGCCACAAGGATCATCTATCGGTCACAAAGTCATATTTGCCAAGGTACCTTGTCTCGCTTGCAACAAAACCACAAGCTAGGGAGTTTAGCAAGATGGGTTTGTGACATCCAGCCATCCTAGCCGAGCAACAGGGGAGGGGGAAAGCTGTGTTTCAAGTAACCAATGAATAATTGACAAGTTATATTTCTGTCTTTTGCCCCTTCTGAAGAAGTATATAGGCATGTGCTGTTCTGTAAGAAAGTTGTTCAGAAGTGACTCTCACTAAAATNCGAGTGGACAATCCCTTAACTGTGAGCCAGCTGTGTGTGGCAGCAGCCCAAAAAAGCCATTGCAATCCTAGACTGCAGCTGAGGTCTCCCTGTTTCTTGTACAACTGGAGAAGAAACTGAAAAGGTTCCTCCACAAAGAATCTGGGATATGGAAACAATAAGATGCAGCAATCCTCAAATATTATCATAGGCCTTTTATTGGAATAGAATCATTCAGTTGGCATTTTTCACATGTTAATCTAGTTGCAATAATTTTTTTTTTGTTTTTTCATTTGTTTATTTATTTTTTGCTATTATTCAATCTTGCTAATATTCTGCCTGTAATATTTAACACAATGTATATTTAGCAAACTATTCTAATACATTCATGAAAACCAGGTTGGATTTATGAAAATCTAATATTTAAATTTGATCTGATGCCAAGTATAACACAGCATTCTTCATTACTTTTTCAGATCAGTTATGAAACTGCTTCAGAGGCTCTGAGTGATAAAAGTAAATTCCCTTTTGTCTACCAGATGGTCCCCAAAGAAGGGATCCAGTACCCAGCAATCATCCAGCTGCTCCTCCATTTCAGATGGACCCTGATTGGCCTCTTTGCTTCAGGCACAGAGAAGGGAGACATTTTCATGAGGACTTTCCTTCCTATGCTTGTCACGAATGGGATTTGTGTTGTTATATCACAACAATTCTCAACAACTGGACATACAGCAGCCTTCAAGGAGGCCCTCTCCAAGTGGAGACAAGTTAATGTCTTTGTTCACTTCGTAGAACATGATTCAATTTCAGACATAATTCTTCCTTTCCATTTAACATTTATGCATTTGCCAGGATTCATTGAAAAGAAAGTCTGGATCATCACAAATCAAGTAAACTATCAATTGGCAGAGTATGAACTTCTCAAATACATCCACAGTATTTGGAAGCTTGCTTATCTTCTAAAAAGATGGCCATCAGAGGATGGCTTTGAACCCTGTTTCTTTGTGGAAGATCAGTTTCAATATCATTATTTCCGCTGTTCCCTTTCCAAGCATGTCTTTTCTGTCAAAGGCCGCAGAAGATGCACCCAGAAAGACCCAGTGGAAAAGGAACAGGAGGCAGACTGTAAGTAACTATGGCAATTACTGCCTCATGAAGACTGTGGCCCAGACCATGAATGCTGCCTATTCCTCCAGATTGAGCAGGGGAAGGAAGGAGAGAGAAAAGAGGTTGGAGGCTCCAAGGCTGCAGCCGTGGCAGGTATGGGGTCCTGATGTGGATCCATTAACCTTTAATCTTTTGGAGAAGGAATCTGGAAGAGAAGGAGGGGAACCATCTCAGCAGATCTGGCCAATTCAATTACTGAAGGAACAATGGCTCCAAAGAGTAGATACCATGGCATTTTGATATTTAGCACTGCTAATTTAAAAATGCTGCATACTCTTTTTTAAACAAATCCCTGTATGTGAGGGTTTGCAATGAGCATGGTGGGATCCCCCCTTTGTTCCATCTGGATGTTTTATTGCGAGAACAGGGAAACTGAGGAAACGCAGAAAGTGAGTGTCAAATATAAAGGCGAGACAGGCAGCATGAACTAACAGCCAGCAAAGAAGCAGCTGGAACCTCTCCAGCAATGCTCCATGTGAGGGATGGAGGCTGTCTCTGGAGGTCTCGGTCAAAATGGCTGCTTCGGTCTTCTCCACAGAATCTGTCTCAACAGATTCCCTAAAATCAGTCTCAACGAACCTAGCCAGCTCAGGGAATTCTCGAACATACTTATACAGCTGAGAGTGGCACAAAAGGATCCCAACTTGCCGAGATACGCTTGTCTTAACCAGTTCGAAATGCAAAGCAAAATCATTTGAAAACTACCACAGCTGTTAACTGAACAATGGATCCAGTTGACTGAGGTCTTCAGGGCCAATGGTCAATTCTTCTCAAAGAATTTGTGGCCCACCAGGCACAGATGTGCAATGACCCTAGGACCCACAGACTCAGAGCTGATAGTCCCCCAACTGACAAAAGAGCCAGCAGGAACTCTACACCATCCATGGGTCTGGCACAAACTGCAAAGGGAAAATCCCTTGTGTCTACACATAAAACGTTCATTTAAAATGTTCATTTAAAATCTCCTCTCTTGTAATTGAATTCGTTTTTCAGTGTCTGATTCCCTGGAAAGATAGTGAGGAGATCTTATGCTTGTGTGTAACCTGTGTCAGTGGTTGGAAGAGGGTTGCATCCTCCCTTCTCCAAGAGATTGTGTCAGTTGGAAAAGGGGCTCCCAGACTCCTCCTGATCTTCAGCTCTTCTCCTTGTGGTCTTT
>BHFT01020212.1:56739-105257 GCA_004320025.1 Laticauda laticaudata | reverse complement strand
ATTGGAGAGCATGATGGATGACTCTTGGAGAGGAATGTGTCCTATTGGAGAGGTCACATCCAGGGGGTGGGGCAAAGCCCAGGGCCAAGGGGGAAATGTATGATGTGATCTAGTACCGGCTGCACCCAGCCAAGCGCCAACATGGCAATTTCTATTAAACCAATTTACTTTTTCTGAGATACGGCGAGAGACTTTTGCTTTGAATGAGGGGGCGGGGGGGTTTGTTGGAACCCTGACAAAAAGCACCATTTGGGACAACTGCAACCTGGAGGAAGGAGAATCTCTGCAGACTGAACCATCCTCAGGTTTCTGAAAGCCGGGGTGTGGGGTGGGGGTGGAAAGAGACGATTTTCAAATGCATTTGGTAAACAAACACCTTATCGTACACTTAACTCCCACGCCATCAGTTTTACCGCCATTCCACAGCCGAGAATTGACTTCGCAACTCTTTGTCGCTTCCTTTCAGAGTGGGAATGAGGCATTTGCCTGCCAGGGACTCCTACATTCCTTATCCTAGCTGCTTTTAAGGGAAAGCAGATGCCAGGCAGGGGAGGCCGAGAATAAGAAAGGGATCGATCCGAACCAACCCAAATCCCTTTAACTTTATAACGACACATTTCATCCACACATTTCATCTGCGGCACCGATAGAGACGCCCTGGAAACAAGGGTTTGAAAAACAGCCTTATTTGAAAAGCCGCTGCTGTGTTTGCAGCCAAAGCCTTTGGAAAAGAAGCCACTTTTGTAAGTGCCAGAAGCATTTCTACCTGCTGTTTATCGATAGACTCCCACACACCTGGCTCCAAGGCTACAACAGCGAGGATCTTCCTTATGCTGGGCTGTATTGAGGAAATAGCACACTGGGCTCTGCTTGCTCCCTCCGGGCAAAGTCTTTAGACAGAATTGGGGGCCGTAAAGGCAGCTAAGGTGAGTGATAGGAGCTGACTTCAGGTAACCCAAGAGAAGGGGAACCACAGCTGGATAAAGCAGAAAAGGCTTTGGCATGGCTGCAGGGCTCCTTCGCGGAAGCCACTTCTTATTTTAACAGAGTTGGAAGGGATCTTGTAGGTCATCGAGTCCAACCCACCCCTCCAGCCATGCAGGAGTCCCTACACCATTTCTGACAGAGGGCAGTCCAGTCTCTTCTCAAAAGCACCCAGGGATGAAGCTCCCACAGCTTCCAAAGGAAACTTCTCTTCCATGGGTTGATTGTCCTCACTGTCAGAAAATTCTTCCGTGTTTCTACCTTGAATTATTTGTGGGGCTGAATCTGTCTTGTCTCATTTCCTCTGCAGAGTCTGGTTCAAATTAAAAATTAAAGGAAGTCAAGACTGGCAGATATTTTCCTCTCATCTCTTCTCCTCTCCTTTTTCCTTTCCTTTCCTTTCCTTTCCTTTCCTTTCCTTTCCTTTCCTTTCCTTTCCTTTCTTTCCTTCCCTTCCCTCCCCTTTCGTTCCCTTCCTGCTTTCCTTTCCCAAATCCCAATTGTAGAATTCTAAAACACATTTTCTACCAGGAGGACCTCCAATTTGGTACAATACACCCCCAAGTCTTCAAGATTTCCCGTGACATCTTCCTAAAGCCGCAACTATAAGCCTAGGATGCAGCCTTCAAACCAGCGCCATTCCCTTTTTGCCTCCCTCTGCCTCCTTCAGCAGCCAAACTTAGTTCCAAGTGTTACCACAATTACCACCTGCAACACAGGTTTTGGTCTCCCTACCCCCTCTTTCTCTGCCCCCCCCCCAGAGAGAGAGTAATGCCAGGATTTCACCGGACAACAGGGAAATTCTTAAGCCCTAAAACAGATCCTTGAGCTATTATGCAAGGAGAAAGCACTCTCTTCCCAGTTTTCTCTGCTTGGCTAATTCCTTCTAGCAGGGGTCCTATCCAACTTCTGCCCTAAGATATTCAGCTAGAGACTCAAGGATCTTGACCAACCACCTTGGTGATCCCGGTGTCTAAATCCACCCTGTCTGCTGTATGGACAGCACAGGGATGAAGCTGCTGCAAAGTGGGAAGGTCTGAATTAGCAGCCCCACCAGGGAAGCTGAACGAAGAGGCGACAATCCCAGCTCATCCCAACCCCACTTCACCTGGCTCGGCTTCCCTCCGCAGAATCTTTGCGTTGGGATGCATGCAACCCTAATACATTAAGAAGAGACTGGACAGGCGCTTGTGTGAAATGTTCCAGGCTCTCCTGCTTCAGCAAGGGGTTGGGCTAGATGACCTCCAAGGTCCCTTCCAGCTCTATTCCGATTGGACAAGTTAGGAGGCCCCTTCCCTTCAAGCAATTCCAGGGTGAGCTTTGAATCGAGGGGCGCAAAGAAGGGCTCAAGGGTTGCTCTTCAAGGGGATGGCAGCCCCTTCCTCCTTCGGGAGATCTTTCTTCAATCAATTCTCATTCCTTTTCCCACCCACCCCCTCCCACCCCTTGCAAAAATACACCGGCTTTGGAGTCTGACCACGAAGGCTTTTGGAATGGGAACTCTACTCAACTGGGAAGGTGGGGGGAGAACTGCTGGGCATCTTCTTAGCCTGGCAACACTCACTTCCTTGGTGAAAATTGGCTAACCCTTTGTCTGGAGCGGTGTAGGGTTTCCTGCTTGACCAGGGTGGGGGGTTGGACTACAAGACCTCCAAAGGTTCCTCCCGACTCTGTTCTTCTATAATATTCTATTCTATTCAATACTCTGTTCTTCTATAATATTCTAAAAACCCCATTGATCCTGCTGGGACGGTCTCTCCAAAAGTGGTGCTTTGCCAGACACACACACACACACACACACACACAAAAACCACTTTGAGAAATTCAGGAACTACCACAAAGAGCACCACAATTACGACCAAGTTGAGCTATTTTATGCCCCACTCCTCCATCCCCACAACAAGTTTGAAGAGCACTTCCTCCTGGCTAGCAGCAAAAAAAGGAAGCCTGCATCTCCAAAACTGAGACCCCAACACCCCCCCCCAAAAAAAACCCTCCAGTCTGGCTCCTCGAGATAACCAAGCCTCTCTCCCACCCCCAAAAAAGACCCTAACAGACCCAGGGGAAGACCTCTCACTCACGTACAGTGGTAACCAGGATACCCTCAACCTCTCCAAACCAACATTCACCCCCTGGGCACCATCAGGGATCTCCCCCCTGCCACAAACAAGGCAGCCCTTCTCCCAACGTGCGCCATGCTTGGCAGCTGGCACCGAAAAGGCGCCCGCCACCCTCTCCCATGTCTGCAAAGAGCAGCTGGGCGGGCAAGAGGGACCTTGGTTAGAGCTGCTACCTCTCCAAGAGAAAGTCGGTCGGAGGAAGCGGCTCCTCTGCCGGGCAGGTGGCCGGCGATCTTCCCCTCCCCGGAGACACCGCTGAAGCAGCGCTTGCCCAGCCGAGTCCCATCCGCGCCTCTGCCCACCCTTTATACTCGTCCTGGGCAGCTTGGTGCTTGCGAAAGCCAGGCTTCTACCATCACTTGGTGGGGTGGGGGTGGGGGAAGCGGGATAAGGAGAAGCAGCAGCAGCGATTTGGGGGTTTTGCCTCCCCTCCCCGCCCTCCTCGCTTCTTCCTCACCTTGGACAGCGCCGGCCAAGCAGCCTGGCACTCGCTTTGGGGGGGGCCCGATGCGTGCAGGTTCCCCTGCTCTTCCCCCTTGGCAGGGAGGCAGGATGGTACAATCCGGTGCTGTACAGTATCGGAGGGGTGAGGGGAGGGCGAGACCACGCCAGGGGAAAGAGAGGAAGGGAAGGGGGGGGGCAAAAAAGGAGTTTTTTAAAAAGGAGGGGGAGGGAGAGCAGCGAGACGAAAATCGGCTCTCCTTTTGCAACCGGGTGCCCGCCGGGTTGGAAGGACTCCGCTTCCCATCAGAGCCAACTATTTTGGAGAGTTGTAGTCCTGGAAGGTGCCCGGCAGGCTGGGATGGGAAAGATGGTTTGCCCCCCCCCCACCCTCCGAGCAGAGTTGAGTTGGAGGGAATGCCCCAGGGGAAGAAGGCCAGCCTTGGTAAAAAAACTTGCCCAAATTCCCCATCAGGTCTGTTTGGAGAGAAACAGGAGGATTGTTTTCTCCCACCCCTTGCTTGGGGAAGGGGGGGGGAAGACCCCACAAATGGGTCTGGAAGGCAGGATTCCCCTATCCTCTCTGCCCCAGCCCCCTGATGGATCCCTCCAGAGGGATCCACTTCCCTTGGGATCAAAGGGAGCACTGAGAAAGGATAGCAATGCAGGCTGCCCACCCAACTTTCTCTTCCCCTAAGAGGGGAGTGGGAAATGCAGGGATTTTGGCTGCCCCGTTGCAACCACAAATTACTTGCCCCCCCCTCTCCGGTGCCTGCCTGATCGAGCAGGTCTCCTCCCCATGATCCAGGGAATCCAGTCAGCCTGAAGGGGGGGNGAGGGGGGGGGGAATCACAGCTTCCCATGCAGATGTGCCAGGCCAGTAACCACATGCTCAGATGCATTGATATGGAGGAGGTGGCTGCATAGAAAAGATCTGGGTATTGCAACAAGGGCTGGGGAAGTGGGACCCGTGACGTCCCCTAAACCCTCCCTCTCCCCCCACCCCACCCCAATCCAGCTTCGCTTGTTAGCAAAATTAGGGGCCTCCTTGAATCATGGGCATGACAAGGCATTTCCTCCCAGATCGGCGCTGCATCTCACCTGCAGCGCTGGAGAAGGCAGGGCAGGGCATCACAAGGGAATTGGGACAGGTGGGACAGCAGAGGAGAGCAGCAGAAGTATGTGGAGATCGGGGCCAAAAGGGGGCAGAGAGAGGTTATAAAGCAGCCAAGAGGAGATCAAAAAATAAAATAAAAAATACAGCCCAGGGGTCCTTGGTGCTGTGGGAGCTTGGTTGTTTTCATGTAGAGGTTTCGTGATCCAAACTAGGTAACATAACCAGGGCTAGCACTGATGGTGTTACCTAGGTGGGGCCATGAAACGTCTGCAAGAAAACAAGAAAGCTCAGAGAGCACCAAGGATGCCTCATGTCAGCCCTGAGCTACAAATAAAACAGCTGGCATAAATCTATCCCCACTCACCCGGGATCCAGCAGTTCTCAGGACCGCAGGTTGTCCATTTATGAATCAGGGACAGAAGAAAGATGGGTGAAGAGGACACAAGCCAGCCAAGGAGGCACAGAGGGCTTCTCCCAATAACTCCAGAGTCCAGATGCCCTTGGCACTCGACAGAGGGTGACTCTGTGGGACAAAAACAAAAACAAAACAACAGTTCACAGCTTATAGTAGCCGCAGTGGGGGAAGCATCTCCCTTCTGATGGTCTCGTTCCTGCTGAAATGCCCTCCCTGCAATTACACCCTCTTGGCCTGGTCCTTGGGCTGCCCAGGACTAAATGCTAGTCATTCAGAGGTAGACTGTGGCTACAGCTGGAAGCTACCTGCAGCCTTGGACTCCAAAAGCCAATGCAGAGCTTCTAAGCCAGCAGGCACAGGATTGTTGGGTCAACTGGAGTCAAAACATGAGGAGTTGGGGTAGCCCCTGGTTGGCAGGATTATTGATCAGAGACATAATATTTGGGGGGGGGGGCAGCCCCTGGCTGGCAAAAGTTCCCAGCTGCAAAAAGGCAGTTTCAAACTAATTGCAATAGCACCTGATCCCTCACATTTCCTGCACTTGTTTCTGATTCTCCTTCCACTGCTTGGAACGCAAACCTTACTGCAAAAGGGGAGAAACAGCTATTATATTCCTTTCCCCTTCCCCAGGGTTTTTCTGCACCATGTATCATTCCCCCCCCCCCAAAAAAACCCTCAGATTGCCTTCTCTTAATGATCCCTGGTGCACATTAAACACACACACACACACACACACACACACACGCATTATTGTCCCTGGTGATCAAAGATTCTTCTGAAAAGCATCAGCAGCCAAACCTATGCTGGATGGAGGAAAAATAAATAAACAAACCAGGAAAGCATTGAGTGGGGTAATTTCAGCCAAGATAGCTGAGCCACTCAGCCGGGAAGAAAAACAGCAATCAATCTAAGAACAAGGCTAACAAACCAGAAATAAATCAACAGCCTTCCTAGGTTGAGAAAGCAACCTCAGCCCTGCCTGACTTGGGCCTGGAAAATGCTGCTCCCATCTGCCCAATCAGAATAGGGCTGGAAGGGACCTTGGAGGTCTTCTAGTCCAGCCCAACCAGGCTCTCAAGCAGGAGAGCCTGGTCTATACCATTTCAAACAGGTGGCTGTCCAGTCTTTTCTTAAAATCTTCCAGGGATGAAGCACCCACACCTTCTGAAGGTGAACTGTTCCACTGGCTTAATTGTCCCAGGAAATCTCTCCTTAATTCCTGGTTTCTTTTCTCCTTGTTTAGTTTCCAATATGTAACCCTTTTCAACCTCAAAACAAAAACAAAAAAATTCCCGGTGACTCTTAGACCCCTACCCAACGTCATATCCCCGGGGCTGGGCAAAGTTCCAGCTTTTATTTTGAGGACATGAGCAAAAGATCTTCTATTGACACTGAAGCTCGAAGCTGTAGATTTTGTCCTGGAAATGATGTTTGTTTCTGGTTTTTGTTTTTTTTCATCTGAGAAAGAAATAAGGTGTCCTTTTCATCCTGCCAGCCAATGCAAGACAAATAAGTTTATGCTCCCAAGACAAACAATTACAGACCGAGGTGCCATCACCAGAGGGCAAGGGAGAGGAAAAGCATTCCAAAGTTATTGCTGGGGGAGATCAGAGGAAGGGATAAACGCAAGGAAAACGAGAAATGCACAGGACATTAAGAATCCCAGCTGCGATGGCATTTTTTCCCCCTCTCCCTGCAATTAAATAAGCTTAATGGCTTTCGGGGAGCCATTTCTGGAAAGGGTTGTGGTTTTGCACCGTAGTAAAGGAAGGCTGGGGGATGCTTGGCAGAATCAGGGGCTCGCAAGGAGGAGTCGCACAATGCCAGAAGCCCTTCTCCCTCTTTCTAGCTGTTGCATTGGGAGTCCAGCTCCCGATTGTGCTTTGGCTCTGCAAGGGCTCGGCAGTATTCCCGTCATCGGGGTGAAGTCATGAATATTTTTTTGGGGGGAGGCTCAATGCATCTTCCTCGCCATAAGGGATGCGGTGGCTCAGTGGCTAAGACGCTGAGCTTGTCGATCAGAAAGGTCGGCAGTTCGGCGGTTCGAATCCCTAGCGGGGTGAGCTCCCGTTACTGGTCCCAGCTTTTGCCAATCTAGCAGTTTGAAAGCACATTAAAAAAAAATGCAAGTAGAAAAATAGGTACCACTTTGGAGGGAAGGTTTAACAGCGTTTTGTGCTCCTTCAGCATTTAGTCATGCTGGCCACATGACCATGGAGGCATCTTCAGACAGCGCTGGCTCTTTGGCTTTGTGATGGAGATGAGCACCACCCCCTAGAGTCGGAAACGACTAGCACGAATCTTTACCTTATCTTCCCAGCTACAGGGGTGAGAGAAGGAGGAGTTTCCCTCCTGGAGAAGACTGCAGGGACAGCTGTAAAAGATGAAGAGGAGGGGTGCTTCCCAACACGGGAGGTGCCTGGATCAAGCAAACCAGGGCAGCCAATGGCTCCTTGGTTTGGTGGGGCCAAACCACTCATTGGGGACAGGGTGCGTGTGTGAGAATTCTCAGATGATCGCAAGGAACATCTGTCCAGCTTCTCAAAAATGGTTGCTTCCTTTCATCCTAAATTTAACGTGGGAGAAGGCAATGGTCACTGTTCAGGATGGCCTATTTCAGTTGCTGTTGCTCAGTGTACATGTTGTTGTTTTTCTTTTCTCAAGCTGTTTTGGGATATGTGGAAATAATCCACACAGACTTGAGGGCCTTCCTTGAGACTTCAGCAAGGCAGCGCAGTTGTCTTGTCTTCAAACTGCCTGTTGGCATTCATTGTTGGAATGTATTTCTATGCAACAACTACAGTAGTATTCAGCCAATAAATGGCAGTATTTTTACAAGTTTGGATATATATATATTATATATTATATTATAATATATATATATATATAATATATATATATATAAGCCTGATGATGGCAGATGAGATTCTGCTGAAACGTTGCTACAACTTTAAAAGCACTACAATGACGTGGGATAATACCCGAAGGAAGATGAACAGCACACATGTAAGTACCCGCAAAAACTTAAAAAAACAAATAATGTACATATATACAAATGTACACACACACACACACACACACACACTCTGTGCTCTTTTGTTCTAAGTAGAGTTTCTGGTCTCCGTTACAGTTGTATGGTTGAGCAGTAAAGCACATGGTGACAGTACTTTGTTTGCTCTGTGTGGTGTTATATATATGAACAGCCTTTCTAACACTGCCTCTCTGAGCTGAAGCTTCCTGCAGTTTCTTTGCGATGTCACTCCAAGTGAAAGAGAAGAGTCCTGCCAAGGCAGGGCTTCTATGTGGAAACCTGTGAAATATCTCCACAGGCCAACTTCATCAAATGTGGGATTTATCTTGTTCAGAAACCCAAATATAATTCCCCAACATTTCTAAGTAGCTCGTTGCCCATCCGTATCTTTGCTTGCACAATGCTCAACTCAGAGGAAGACTATGCTTCCAGTATTCCTTTTAATAAGAACCATGAGGACTAGGGTCTTAGCCTTTACACCCCAGTTCAAGAGGATTCAGCTAGGTAAGATTAGGTAAAAGTTTGATGTATTTAATTACCCTTGACAAGTATTTTTGTACTTAATTTTCTCTCCAAATGTGTTGGACCCCCAGTTCCCAGAATTCTCTGTTTGAAATACTGATCAGGAAATTCAGGGAGCTGAAGTCCAGCCAGGGCACCAGGCTGGAGAACAGAGGGTTCTACCCCGCGATTCAGCATCTCTCCACAAGGGGGCATATGCACTTCTAAATCCAAGCATCCAAGGCTCCCATTAAATTTGCCTGGAGCTCAAGGTTCTAGCCCTCATTTCTACTTCTATTTCTGACACCGCTCAAAAAGACAAAGGTGTGACTGCTGCAGAACTGTGAAAAACAGAAAATTAAATTCAGCCTGCTTGATTTTCTCAGACCTTCCAAGTACAGTTTTTCTCTAAAACTAGGATGGGCAGGGGTGGGGAAGAGGAATTAAATTAGGCTGCAAGTGGAAAAAAAAAACCCATCTCCTGCTGGTGTTCAAAGTCCTTCTATACAGCAGCTGGGCCTTTCAGGAGCCCAGGAAGACTCCTGACAGATGCTCACCTGCAGAGAACTGTCAATCAAAGCAGGATTGGAGCCTTCTTGGCCTTCCCCTTACCGGTTTCTAAAACCCACTGGGAATGCCAGGAGTGAAGGAATGTGGGGTGGATGGGTGGAAAATTATCTTCCCATCAATTTCAGATTTCTTCCAGGTTCCACAAAGGGCGCCATCCTTCTGCTGCTGCAGAATATTCTCTGCTTTCGTTGCTACACGTCACGACATCCTTCGCGCTGATCCATCAGCGGCCTTCGTTAGACTTGAACCCTTGTTCACCCAGGTTTGCAGGCTCCCTTTTGGTCCTCCTTTGAGCAGGCTGCTTAACATTCTCACTCCCTGCCCTCGGCCCCACTTTGGCTGGCGCAGGGTATTTTTCCTGAACGGAGGAGGCACCAGGGACAGCCTCGTGGTGTCTCTCTCAGACTTGAGACTTTGATGCCACCTCCATCTTTTCACCTCCGCCCACGCTTTTCGCTTTTCTCTCTCTTCTCTCTCTGCTGTTTGCATATTTCACACTGTTTCATCCAGTTTGCCGATTGGCAGGTGGGTTTCTTCCTTTCTTCCTCCCTCCCAGATGATCCCAACCCTTAATCTGGATTAGGGCAGTGCAGGGTTTGTTTTTTTTAGATGCAATCCCTACCCTCCATGCAAACTTTCCTTCGAGACAAACCTGCAAAATTTGGGATTTTTGTTTGGCCCCGTGGTCTTCTGCTCCCTTCTGGATTTTTCCATTGGGGAGACTTTTGTGGCATGTGCCTCGCTCTTGGCAGCAGCAGAAGACGGTGCCCGGCTCATTTGGAGGGTTACCTCTCCTTGCTTTTCTAATGAGCTGTGGAGCGCAATATGGAATTAAGACGATCCAAGTTATTAATTGTCTACAACAATTAAGTCTTGAAGCCTAGGCCCCCGAGCCCCTTTGGACTACATAGAGAAGCCAATTAGAGCATCATCCATATTCATGGGCCTTAATCCACAGGCTGCCAGCTTTCAGCTCCGTCTGCCCTTCCCACTCTGCTTGGTGGCCCAAGGAGGTGGAACACTTCCTCCCTCCCCCCCCCACTTCTTCTTCTTCTTTTTTTTTGCATGTGCTGCCTTAGGTGAACATAAAAGCAAATATTTAATGCAGCCTTGATTAGTGCAAATCAAGTTTGCTCCTGGCTGAATCTGCTAACAACATCCGAAAGAGATTGTTGACGTGGCTGTGTTCAACCCTTCCTTGACCCTGTGGGATCCCTGCCGGCTGAATCTTCACAGGGCCAAATATATATATATATTTATATATATATATCTGCAACTCCTCGTGCTAATCTTCTTCAACTCGGGTGCTGTGTGCGAGGGTCAAGGAACAGAGGTGGGGGTCAGCCGGTTCTCACCGGTCCTCCAGAACTGGTAGTGGAAATTTTAAGTAGTTTGGAGAACCGGCCAATCCCACCCCTGACTGGCCCCGCCAACCCCATCTATTCTCTGCCTCCCATCGAGTCCCTGCTGATCAGCTGGGCCTCCTTTGGTTGCCCTGCCCAGGAGAATGGAGCTGGAAAGCAGGTTAGTGGGGTGGGATGGGAATGGGGATTTCAAGTATATCCTTCCCCTGCCACGCCCACCAAGCCACATCCACAGAACCAGTTGTAAAAAAATTTTTGAATCCCACTACTGGCGAGGAAGGAGGCACAAAGTTGTTTAAAAAGGCGGAACAACGCTGCACAACACAACAATGATTAGAGCTTTTCACAACAATAATTCACAAAAAATAATTAGAGTTTTTCAGGCTTAGGGGGAAAAAAGACTCACCTAGTACTGCACTTCTGGTGGGCTTGTTCTTTGAAATATTAAGGGGAAAGACACACACACACACACACAGATTTGCCATTGAGATGCAGACCCTTAAAATACCCCCTACCCCACCCCAGAAAGGAATAGTCTACATTTAGGGAAGGGAGGGGAATTATGTTTGATGTTCTGTGACTGAATAAATGAATTCCCTTACACACACACACACACACACACACACACACACACAGCCCCTGACAGACTGCTGTCCATCATCCGCAAAGGATCCTGGGAAAATCCTCTGAGGTTGAACAAGAGATGGAAAGAACAATCACCTCATTCTAATTTTCTCAGCCAGGTTCAAACAATGAGATGGTTTTTAAATTTATTTATTTATTTTTTAACGAGAGCCACAAGGCAGTCTTGGAAAGCTCGGTAGTCCAGCTGCTTTTTACCCAAAGGTTTCGTTTCTCTGAGGCTCAGGTAGAATTATGTATGGATGCATGCAAGTATAAACTGTGTGTGTGTATGTATGTATATTTATATTTGCTCATCACGACTCTTAATTCTGTGCCAAGACTTTGCAATTAAAAGAGAAAGGAGAAATGTGCAGGGTGGCTGATGGGGAGAAACGCTAATCAGAGCTAAATGAGGAGATTGTCTCAAAAGCTGTGGCTCGTAGCCGTTCATATTTCTTGATAAACAAAATCTGTTAATTACCAGAACCGTGATTCCCCCCCAATTTGTTTCAATTTCCCCTTCGGATTGCTTTCGATGGGCATTCTACAAGGCCTGCCTGGGCGATTTTCTCGATTTTTGACAGCCAAGTTGGGAGGGGCGGATTTTTGTGTGTGTGTGGCTAAAACAGCTTCATCTGGGCACAAGAGGGAGTTATCCATCATCCTGGAGAGGGGTAGGTGGGCAAAAAACAAACCCCAGCCTTGCAAGAATATATAACATTTAGAGGAAAAAGATAAGTCACAGCGGGGAACTGGCCATGTTTCATAAAACATTTCAGTGCTTTCTTGAGAATCCCATTGGCCCTCAAATGATTTTTCTAACTTCAGCGGCCTGACGCAATGCCCACATGCTGACAGTCCGCAGAAATTTTACTTTTCGTGCATTATCACCTAAAGATGAAAACTTGGCCTGCAAATTCTCCTCCTGTATAAGGTCACAGGGGAGTTGAAGATTATATAATGTTTCATATTCTGAACTCTATTCCCCTCTTTCCCACTCCAACCTGACATCCGCTGGTCCTTCCTTTAACAGATAACAGATAATCAGAGTTGGAAGGGATCTTGTAGGTCATCTAGTCCAACCCCCCGCCCAAGCGGGAGATCCTAGACAATTCCTGACAGAGGGCAGTCCAGTCTCTTCTTGAAAGTCTCAAGTGATGAAGCTCCTACAACTTCCAAAAGCAACTTCTGTTCCATGGGTTGATGGCTCTCCTGGTCAGAAAATTCCTCCTTATTTCCAAGTTGAATCTCTCCTTGTTCAGTTTCCATCCATTATTCCTTGTCTGGCCTTCAGGTGCTTTGTAGAATAGCTTGACCCCTTCCTGCTCTCCTGTCTTCCCTGGTCCTTCTCTTTACTAGACTAGCCATGCCCAGTTCCTGTAACCATTCTTCATATGTTTTTTTTTTCTCTTCCCTCCTTGGATGTCTCAGCTCTCATTTCATAATCATTCCTCAACTGCTTTAATATGGTGTTTTTATTTTTTATTTTTTTTAAAGAGGTGAACTACAGTTTCCTTGGGAACGGTAATTCTGAGCATATCATTAAAAAAAAAAAAACTAGTTGGGGAAGAATGCATGTGTGGATACTTCTGTGTGCTTTCAAATCAACTGTCAGCCTGGGAAGCCATGTCTCTTGTGGAGCTTCTAAAGATGAAGGTAAAGGTATATGCTAGTTGCACCTGCGTGCTGGTTGTTTTCTAGGGGATGGTACTCATCTCCATTACAAAGCCAAAGAGCCAGCGCTGTCCGAAGATGTCTCTGTGGTCATGTGGCCAGCAGGACTAAACGCCAAAGGCGCACACAACACTGTTCCCTTCCCACCAAAAGGGTCCCTATTTTTCTACTTGCATTTTTTTACATGCTTTCCAACTGCCAGGTTGGCAGAAGCTGGGACAAGTAACAAGAGCTCACTCTGTTCCACGGCGCTAGGGATTCGAACCGCTGAATTGCCGCTCTTTCTGATCGACAAGCTCCACGTTTTAGCCACTGAGCCACCGAGTCCCTTGGAGGTTCTAGACTGCCACATTTAGTTCCTAGGAATTTGGAAGGGTTTTTTTTTTTAGGAGCAGTGGATGAATAGCCACAACAACATTCTTTCCAGAAGAGTCAAGGACATGTTACCCTACACTTGGAGGGGAGTGACTGGGGATAGTCTCCAGATGGGACGAAGACCTGATTGGGCCATTTGATGGACTGGTGGATGCAGGGGATGGATCTTTGATTTCTCATTTGAGGAAGGGAACTCTCAGATTCGGGTTTTCCCAGATGTGCCCATATGACATCTTTAATAAAAATGAAACTTTGAGAAGATGATTGTCTCAAAGTTGTCTGTTTTGGAGGTTGTTACTTGGACCACTGACATCAACATATCCAAATTGACTTCCTGGGGGAAAGCAGCAGCAGCAAAAGGGAGAACCAGAAGAGAGGGAGGCTGTTCGTCCTTCCCTGCAAAGTCTTTTTCTCTAGATGTTGGGCGAGACTGGTCCATTGATGGCCTTTCCTACATTGGTGTGTTTCATGTAAAGGGCTGTACCACAGTGGTAGAGCCTCATCTTGGCTTCCTATATTTAACACTGTTCCATTTAAAAACATTTTTGCAGGAATAGAAATGGAAATAATAGAAATAGAATATAAATAATAGAAATAGAATAGAAATAGAAATAATAGAATTAATAGAAATAGAATAGAAATAGAATAGAAATAGAATAGAAATAGAATAGAAATAGAATAGAAATAGAATAGAAATAGAAATAATAGAATTAATAGAAAAAATAGAAATAGAATAGAAATAGACATAGAAAAAAATTAGAAATAGAATAAGGAATGGAATAAGGAATGGAATGGAATGGAATATAGAACAGAATGGAATGGAACATGGGATATGGGATATGGGATCGAATCGAACGGAATATGGAAGGGAATTAGCAGTGGGATCCTACCTGTTCCTTTGCTGGTTCAGTGATTGCGCGCACCCCCAATGTGCACACGCAGCTTTCCCCACACCAGCTGAGGCCTGCAGTGCCAATCAGCTGAGAGGAGAAAGAAGAGAAAAGTGCAGGGACAGGTGGGAGGGCCGATCCTCCACTTTCTCTTCTTTATCCTCTCAGCTGATCGCCGGAGGCTTTTTTTACTCCTGGTTCTGCGGACCCGAGAGCAATTTTTGCTCCTGATTCGGCCGAACCGAGCTCAACCGTAGCAGTTACCACCACTGAATGGAAAGGAATATGGAATGAAATGGAAGGGAATGGGAAACCAGTCAACCAATAGAAAACCGAACCAGATAGCCACACAGACCAAGGTTTCTCAACCTTGGCTATTTGAAGAGATGTGGACTTCCACCTCCCAGAGTTCCCCAGCCAGCATGGGGCACTCCCAGAGGGGAATTCTGGGAGTGGAAACCCACCCCTCTTCAAATCGCCAAGGTTGAGAAATGCCAATATAGACAATCGTATTAAGACTGGGTTTTTTTTTTCCCCCCTCCTGCAGTGTTTCACTGAGGAATGGAAACATCATATGCACATTGTTGAAATATGACACAACATAATTGTCCTGCTGTGCATGGATTGATCTTTTATTTCAGATCAGGGGGAGTGGGGGGCAGTGTTTAATTCGTGCATCTAACAACAGGGGATTGGATTCCAAAGAAACGAAGTAAGTGAAATTGGCAGCCCAAGGGAAAGGCACGTATTTTATGCCGAAATCCAAAGAGGAGACATTTCCAATGCCCCAGGTCTACTTCAACTCTCCTCCCTGGCAAAATCCAGAGGCAAAAATCCAGCAGAAGGGAAGAAATATTCGCCATTAACACTTCTGCAAAAACACAACTTCAACAATGCCAAATCACATTTCGCTTACTAATGTCTCTCCCTCCCCGGTCTAATCTTGGTGGGTTTGGGGTTCCCCCCCACCCATGCACCAGCAGGCAGCCTTGTGTAAAACTGGCCTGTAAGCTGGCTTTATTATAAACAAGTAACAAACCATAAAGTAAGAACAAAAGGGAAGGGGAGAGGGTGAAATATCCAGAAATGTAGAAATCAAATAGAAAAAGATCTGCCCGTGATGGAGACCCATTAATTTCTTTGTGTTTGTTCTGGGATTTTAACAACCGCCTGCTCTGTTGTGGTTTATCTGACTCCCTCAGCTGTAAAATTTGCCTTCTCTCTGTCTCCTGAGCTTCGGAGATTTGCTGGGGAACCAGGAATAAAGCCACGGGCTCGACAAACAGAGATAGCGGCCCCAGCATCATACATCACCCTGGGGGGGGGGGGGGGGGGAAACGCAGACCTGCCCAAGGGTGAAATTACATTGTATTCTGTTTGGATAATTGGATGTCATCTACCACCCAACTTGTTAGAAGATGAGGTTTCCCATCCTTAGCAGCTGCAGGGGAGGGAGTTCTCTCCTGGGTCCAAGGATGACCTCTTGCACCTTTTCGAGAGGGGATCCGGTCTTTCTGTTAGCCAAGAGGGACCATGGCTGACTTGCAGAGGGGATTGGCCTTGGGCCGCAGAAGAACCTTGGCCATGGAGGGGACAATTTAGGACTTTATTCTGGGGTCAAACCTTGACCCTCACCTCTGCTTTGGTGTGTTGGGTCCAACTGCCTGGTCAGCAGGAAGTCAGCCATAACACGCTCCGGTGATAAGCAGGGAAAGAAAATGATTGCTTTCCCAAAGCGAGATGCGGCTCCATCGGTGGAGAGGAAGCCCATCCATTGACCTGACAGCCCTGCTTGATTAATGGTTCGCCCTCTTTGCCGATCAATTCATTAATTATCCTGCAATATATGGGGGGTGGAGCCCGGCTCCTGATTTAAGCATAGCCCATGATTTATCAAAGGAAGGGTGAAAGGAAGGATGATTGGGAAAGAGAAGCAAGCAGTCTAGCTGCAGGGAATAAATACCAAATATTCATCTCCAATCAGTGTAAATTCTTATTAGGATCAAACTGAACTTCTACACAGCCTCTTCAGGACGTCAAACCAAACTGGTCCCATATCTGGATGTGCCAGAAACTATAGGGCAGATTTTCTCTGCTTATAGGGTAACAACCCTCAATCTGGCCAGCATAATCAGAGACAGGGAGTCTTGTCTTCGGTATCTAGTTACCTCTAGAATGGATGCCTATAATATGCTCTACATGGGACCGCTATGTGTTACTACCACTTTATAAGGCCTTATTAGGCCAAACTTGGAATACTGCATCCACTTTTGATCGACGCGATATAAAAAAGATGTTGAGACTCTAGAAAGAAAGCAGAGAAGGGCAAGAAAGAGGATTAGGGGCCTGGAGGCTAAAACATATGAAGAACAGTTGCTGAAACTGGGGATGTCTAGTTTAATGAAAAGAAGGATAACAGGTGACATGATAGCAGTCTTCCAATATATGGGAGGCTGCTGCTGCAAAAAAAGGGGGCTCAACCTATTCTACAAATAGCAATAGCAACAGCACTTAGACTTTTATACCGCTTTATAGTGCTTTACACCCCTCTCTAAGTGGTTTACAGAGTCAGCCTCTTGCCCCCAACACTCTGGGTCCTCTTTTTATCCACCTCAGAAGGACGGAAGGCTGAGTTAACCTTGAGCCTGGTGAGATTCAAACTGCCAAATTGCAGGCAGTCAGTAGTCAGCAGAAGTAGCTTGCAGGACTGCAATCTAACCATTGCGCCACCGTGGCACAAAGCACCTGAGGGTAGGACAAGAAGCAACAGATGGAAACTAACCAAGGAGAGAAGCAACCTAGAACTAGGGAGAAAATTCCTAACAGTGAGAACAATTAATCAGTGGAACAACTTGCCCCAGAAGTTGCGAATGCTCCAACACTGGAAGTTTTAAAGAAGAGATTGTATAAAGTATAGGGTTTTCCTGCCTTAGCAGGAGGTTGGACTAGAAGACCTCCAAGGTCCCTTCCTACTCTGTCATTCTAATTCCAGTATCTGGAAGCTTCAGATGGTGCAGAAAGTAGCTGTGGGGAAAAATTATAGGCATCCCAAGGAGGGCGCAGGTGATCCCTCGGTTTCACGAGCTGCATCGGTTGCCAGTTTGCTTCCAGGTGCAACTTAGGATGTTGGATTTGACCTTGAAAAGCCTTCATGCATAGGGCTGGGTTATCTGAGGGGTAACATCTTCCCTGCCTCATCAGGTCCAGCAGAACAGGTATGGCTCCATGTACTGATGTCAGCTGTTGGTTGTTCTCTTGCTATCTTTGGTTTTTCTGTTTTCTGGGGTTGTTGTTTTTTTAAAATTATCCTTGAGTGTTTTATGTTTTTTATGTGTTGTAGGAGGGCCAGAGTGATGTTGTGGGCTACATAAATCTGCTAAGTAAATAAATAAATATCGGGAAGGTCTCCTCTCCTAGAATTGGCCGGGAAGAGTCCGATCTTTAAATTCTTCCAGGAAAGCTTTAGACGACATATTGGTAATTTGTGGCCTCTTTCCTCAGAATACTGGCACTCTCTTTTGTCAAGTCAATTCCTGAAGGGAAGCCAAGATCTTTAATCTAGGTCTGTGGATTCTTTAGTGTTTGTTGGAAGAAAAGCAGTGTGCTTCAGAACCATGGGCTTAGAAACCAGGCAGTCGAATCAGTTTAAGAGAATAAAACACATTCACCTTTTTTAAGAGAAAGAAAGCCTCTCTCCATCTTAGACAAAAGCTGAATTGGCTCAGACATGACATCTGAACTCGCAAAATGGGCTGGGCTTCCACAGTGCAGGAAACTATAAATCCGAAGTTGCAAAACGACAAAAACCCAACCCAAACCAACCCCAAATTGCAAAAACTACCGAAAGATTTGAGTTTGGGCCACCAAGATATTAAAAAAAAAAAAAGATATTGAGACTCCAGAAAAGAGTGCAGAGAAGAGCAAGAAAGATCATTAGGGAACTGGAGGCTGAAACATACGAAGAACATTTGCGGGAATTGGGTATGTCTCGTCTAGTGAAAAGAAGGACTATTGGTGACATAATAGCATCTTCCAATTTTTGAGGGGCTGCCCCAAAGAAGAAGAGGAAGTCAAGCTATTCCCCAAAGCACCAAAAGGCAGGACAAGAAGCAAAAACTAATCAAGGAGAGAAGCAATCTAGAACTAAGGAGAAATTTCCTCACGGTGAGAACGAACAATTAATCTGTGGAACAACTTGCCTCCAGAAATTGTGAGTGCTTCAAACATTGGAAGTTTTTAAGAAAATGTTGGACAACCATTTGCCTACAGAGTTTCCTGGTTGGGCAGGGGGTTAGACTAGAAGACCTCCAAGGTCCCTTCCAACTCTGTTATTCTGTGAAACTCACCTGAAAGATATCTCCAGAATGAGTCCATAGGAAGCATCAGGTACCCTTTTCAAACTTCCTGAGTCAGGTTTCTGCAAATGCAAGAAACCTCCACTCTCTGGAAACCTCCACTCTCTCTGCGGGGGAAATATTTGTCTTTTTTGAAATAATCTTTGTTCACCTCTGATAGCTATTGAACCGTCTTAGCTCAGTGGCCTGGCTTAATAGTAACTTTCCAGATTGAATAATTGGAGCAAGACAGTTTCATTGAAGAAAAGTTTAATGCCTGGTTAGGGGATTCCAAAATGGCTCAAGAGGAAGAAATTCTAGCAATGCCAAGGAACAACAGGGGGAAATTTGGAAGGAAATCCTGGCTCCTCTCCTGATTTCTCCAACCTTTGTTCTTATTGTACAGGAAGTCCTCAACTGACAACAACATTTCACGTAGTGATCATTCAAAGTTAGAACAGCACTGAAAAAAGTGACATTCACATTTACAACCATTGCAGTTTCCTCACAGTCACGTGATCAAAATTCAGTGGTTCATATTTATGACGGTTGCAATGTCCTGGGGTCATGTGATCTGCTTTTTGCGACCTTCTGACAAGCACAGATTCACTTAACAACCGTGTGACTAACTTCATGTCATGCCCCTGTCACAGTCTGAATCCAAGGAGGAAGCTGAACAGCTGACAGGGAGTGGGAGTGTGGCTCCGTTAGCTGTGGAGGAGGCTGGGGATGGGCAAAGTCTGGCTGGGCAGAGCAGGGGAGAGATAGAACAAGGGAAAGGGAGTTCAGAGGAAGACCCAGGCCCATCCCCTTTTCATTCTATGGCACGCCGGGAAGAATGGAGAAGAGAGCAACGTGGGTTGTGTGGCTAACGGGGGAGGAAAGGGCCCTGATTCTCTTCATTAGCCACACGTGGGATGAAAGTTTATAAGAACTGAATGCTGACTGCTGCAGCTACTGGGAGCAAACATGATTTTATCATGTGTTGTGGCTTGTCTGCGTTCCTGGTGTCTTCCCAACCATGTGAGTTTTGTCGTGCCTTCATGTCTGGAATTCTTGCTCCTGCCCCACCAGACTAATTACCTCAGTTTGGCTTGACTAGACTTAAAGTTTTAGTTTGTGTTGACCATGTTTTGGACTTAATTCTCTGCAGTCAAAGGCTGTTCCTGGGAGTTTTTTCTCCAGCCAGAAGGTAACCAGGACATTGGGGGCAAATTTGGAGCTAATAAAGAAGCTCTTATTGATTATCTGACTGTGTTGCCTTTGTGCCACGCCCCGGGTCATCACACTTAACAAATGCAATGGTTCACTTAACAACTGTGACTTTTACACCTTTTCTAATCTCACCCTTTCTCATCTAAATCCTCCCAGCCCTTCATAGCTCTTCCTACTTCCTTTGAAATTGGCCACATGAATTTCAAGCTGTCGTGTTCATGTGGCCAAAATTTTATATATAAAAACTAGAGAACAACCCCATAATATATATGTGTACATGTGTGTATATGCATACTGTGGCAAGAAAAATCATATATATGTGTATGTAAATATATACATACGTACACACACACACATACACACACAAAGACACACACAGAGACACACATATGTATTTATGTATCTATGTGTATATATACACACCTACACATATATATTATGGGGTTGTTCTCTAGTTTTTATATATAAAATTATGGCCACATGAATATAACAGCTTGGTATTCATGTGGCCAGTTTCAAAGGAAGCAAGGAGAGCTATGAAGGGCTGGGAGGATTTAGATTAGAAAGGGTGAGATTAGAAGAGGTGTTATTACATTATTTGCCATTTAGATTTAAATTCTGTCCTATCTGAAAAGCTCAGAGAGGATTACAAGACATTTCTGTGGCCTTGCCTCTGAGATGGCTTCGGTTCTTTCAGTCACAGAAAATGGGACACTCACAAAGGAGGCGACATTATTCAGCCTCGAAAGGAAGAGACTAGCAAGGCTTCCTTGGTCCTTTCTACAGATGCTGAATGTCGATAAATAAGAATTAAAATGGGTGTTCTTAATGGAGTTTTGCAGGCCTCTTAAAGACTGTTCTGGTTTACATTGCTCCAGATCTTGTCTTTAAATCAGCGGGCTTAATTTTATGCCTGCTTTTTTAAAAGAAAATTAAAAAAAAAAAAACACAGTGAAGGAATTCGACTCAACTGCCATAACTTTTGGAGTTTGGTTCTCGCGTTTCTGTTTTTGCTACTTGGGCAGATGCATCTGGGATTAGGTGACCAGGACACTGATGGGAAAAAAAAATAAATAAGTACCTTAAGTGGGAGAAGCTGGGTGGAAAGGAGTAAGAGGTGATGAAACCTGTGCTATGAAAGGAAGATATAACACAACAGATAGTCCTTGACCTTCGACCGCAACTGAGCAAAAAAAAAAATTATGTTGCTAAGCGAAACAGTTGTTAAGTGAATGCTGCCTCATTTTACAACCTTTCTGGTCATCTTTGTTAAGTGGTTCATTGCAGCTGTCAAGTTGTGAAGTGAATCTGGCTTCCCTATTGACTTTGCTTCAGAGGTGGTCTTCAGCAGGTTCTGACCGGTTCTGGAGAACTGATAGCAGAAATTCTGAGTTGTTTGGAGAACCGGCAAATGCCGCCTCTGACTGGCCCCACCAACCCCATCTACTCTCTGCCTCCCATTGAGTCCCGGCTGATCGGCTGGGTCTTCTTTGGTTGCCCTGCACAGGAGAATGGAGCTGGAAAGCAGGCTATTGGGATGGGGAGTGGAGGGGATTTTGCAGTAACCTCCCCCTGTCAGGCCCACCAAGCCACGCCCACAGAACCGGTAGTCAACAATTTTGAATCCCACCACTGCTTTGCTTGTCAGAAGGTCACAAAACATGACCCAGGAATACTACAACCGTCATAAATACGAGTCAGTGACCAAGCGTATGAATTTTGGTTATGTGACTACAGAGATGCTTGCAATGGTTGTGTCTGAAAACCCTCACAAAGTCACTTTTTTCAGTGCGGTCTCTAAATGGTCGAACGGTCTCTAAATGAATGTTGTACATCAAGGATATATATCATTCAGAAGACTTACAGGAGGCCCTGGATTCTAGATATAATTTAATTTAATTAAAGAAGGATATACACATAAAGTCCTCCAAATGAGAAAGACTCAAGATGACGATACGGAGTTAAATTTTGCAAAAAATGCACCCCCTCTTTGGAGACACACCAGCATGATGACGGAGAAATATAAATATCCAGGTGGCACTTCCTTTAAAAATATCGAATCTCCGCATATACGCATGATAGCATTTCTATATTTGGAGGTGCGTTTCAACAGATGAAGCGACGTAGCAGTAAAGCATGGATCCTGAGAAGGATATAGAAGGATAATTCGCAGCAAAGGGAATTACTACAAGCTTCCTCCAAACGGGAGCCTTCCTTCCACCCTTGTTTTCGAGCCAAAAACAAAGTTCCGAAAGGCAGACCAAATGTTGATGATTATTTTTTTTTCACACACAGCTCCCCCCATGCCAGGAAGCATTTAATCACCGGAACGTCGGAAACGGGAGGAACGATTCTTTCGAGAAGCCCGGTGAAGTTTGATTCTCTTTCAGAATCAGTTGAAAGAGAGCTCACTTCCAGCCGTGGTTGGTTTCTTTCCCGGGCCCAGCCTTCCCCATGAAAAGAAGCTCTGGAGTGTGTGTGTGTGTGTGTGAATGAAATAAGAACCGAGAGTGCTCACGGAAGCAAAGAGGAAGCTTTTGTAACCTCTCTCTCTTCTGCTCCAGCAATAACTAAATCTCCCAGGCTCAGGGACTGAAACCGGCACAGCATCCTGAAGGGCCAGAGGAAGAATCAAGAAATCACGAGAGATTCTCCGGCTTTCAAACGTTGTCAGTTGTGAGGCGGCACCTGCTTCTCTCCCCCTGCACCCCCAACACACCTGGCGAGGCAGAACGAGGAGGGCCATACAGGGGTGGGCTGCTAGGGGGTTGCAGGGGTTTGGGAGAACCCCCAAATCCCACTCCTGGCGGGCCCTGCCCACCTTACCCCACCCCTCCCAGGAGTCCCCACACGGCCTGTTTTGGATGCAGGTAAGTACAAGGTGTGCAGGGAGGCTTGGGGAGAGTGAAAAACGGGCCTTGGGGAAGTTTGAGAAGGCTGGAAATGAGCCAGTTTCCGGCTTCCAAAGAGCCTCCGGAGCCCGGGATGCCCATTTTCGCTCTCCCGGAGGCCCGAGAAAAGCCTCAGGAGCCTGGGGAGGGCAAAAACATGCCCCCCCCTCCGTAGTGCAGGAGGCTGACTAGGCCACACCTACCTAGCAACCGGGCAGAGAACCCGGTGCTAAAAAATTTTGAAGCCCACCCCTGGGGGCATTATCATGATATGGATTTTTATAACTTGTTAACTAACACACATCCTTGACTTACAGCGGTTCATTCAGTGACCGTTCTAAGTTACAAAAACAAGTGACATAGGGCCGTTTTTTTTGCAACCTTTGCAACATACCCCGTGGTCACGTGATCAAAATTCAGATGCCTGGGGACTGGTTCATACTTATGACCATTGCAGCATCCTGAGGGAGTCACGTGATCCCTTTCTGCAGCCTTCCGACAAGCAAAATCAATGGGGGGAAGTCAGATTCCTCTTAGTAACGGTGTTCCTAACTGAAGAACTGCAGTGATTCACTTAACAACTGGGGAAAGAACGGTCGTAAAATGGGGCAAAACTCACTTAACAAATGTCTTGCTTAACAGCAGAAATTTTGGGCTCCATTGTTAGTCGTGAGTCAGAAACTACCTGCAGTTACTTTATATTTTAATTTGACTTATTTTCTCACTGTAAAAATTAGGTTTAGGCACAGCACCGACTAGAATGTAGGAAAACGTTTTATCCTGTTGTGGTATGGATGGATGGGTAGCTTCTAACTTACCTCAACTGAAAAGACAAACTGGCTGGAAGTGTTTTAATGCACGTGTGATATTATGGGATGCAAATATGTAACATGTTCAACTACAAGTAACTGGTTTCCTATGTGAAGGGGAAGTTACTTTTATCTTTCCTCTTTCATTTTCTTTGTTGTGTTCACTATAAAAAGGAATGCAAGATGGGAGATGCCACTTTATTAGGGTTCCCCAATAAACTGCTTTTAAATGATCTTCCGACTCTGTTGCTTATTGGGAAAGTAAAGTGAGATCTAATCTAATCTAATCTAATCTAATCTAATCTAATCTAATCTAATCTAATCTAATCTAATCTAATCTAACCTAGTGTTCCTCTCTCCATGTTGATAGCCAGATCTGGCCAATTTGGCTATCAACATGGAGAGAGGAACACTAGATTTTTCAAAAATAAGATGATCATTTTGGATATCCCAAAGCAGCAGCTAAAGCTAAATTTAGCTTGGCGGACGTGGCTTGGTGGGCGTGGCAGGGGAAGGATATACTGCAAAATCCCCATTCTTTCCTCACCCTACTAACCTGCTTTCCAGCTCTGTTCTCCTGGGCAGGGCAACCAAAGGAGACCCAGCCGATCAGCTGGGACTCGATGGGAGGCAGAGAATAGATGAGGTTGGCAGGGCCAGTCAGGGGTGAGATGGGACGGTTCTCCAAACAACTCAAAATTTCCGCGACCGGTTCTCCAGAATCAGTCAGAACTGGCTGAATACCACCTCTGTCCCAAAGATGCTTTCTTTTTCAAGATGTTTTGCTTCTCATCCAAGAAGCTCCTTCAGTTCCTGGTGGTGAACTGCAGAATATTTGGGCTTCCCCACCACTCCCCCCCAATTTATTCACATCTCTCCTGATTCTTAAAATGTTGGGGTGTGTTTTTCAACATGTCTTGAGGATATCAAGGTGGAGAAAGGCTAGTTTGCTATGTGAGGTGACAAAACTTAACTCCAATGTCCAAATGGCAACAGAGATTTCTCAAAGGCAGCACCTCAAAAACAACCATGCATGTGTAAGCATATTGGAAAGAGATCTATTATTTAAACATATCAAAGGGTGAAGTGCATTAAAATTAAGGCAGCACCATTTAAAAACAGCCTCCTTCATCGCCCCGTCAAGTCACACAGCGAGGGCTGCTCTTAAAAGCACAAACCTGACTACCTCTTTGGATTTCAAAACAACATCATGCAAACAGGCAAAGCTTTAGCTGGGGTCAAGCTCGGGCAAAGTTTTATTGGGCAGAATTGCACAGGCAAGGTCTGTTTCTCCAGCAAGCTATTGAGGTCCTGGCGTTTGTTATCCCTTCGGAAAAAGGAAAAAGCTAAAAAAATGAATATCTCCTTCTAACCTGTAAAATCCTTGGGGGCAGACAGGGAAATGTCCCAGTTGCCCATGACTTATAAATAAAAAACCAGACTAAACGCCTTGGCTGGTTCCCTGGTCTGCTCCCTGAGAGTTGAGCTACATTATCCAGTTTCTGGATTTATTGGGTTTATTAGGTGGCATTTTGGGGCTGAGGTGACCATTTTTACTCTTGATTTGTTCAATATTCTGTTTGCATCTTTCCTGCATTCTGGCTGCATAGCAACATCTCCACAATTACAAGTCACTAAACATCAGAGGCAGGTGGACTTAAAAAGTAGTAGCTTGCCTTCACGAGATGAGCAAAAAAGCAGATGGGAGTAAGAAGGAAGGGGGGAAAAAAATCTGATTTTTGATCTACGAAACATCCCAGGGAGCTGGAAGAGATTTTTCCAATGAAGCCAGGCCTGGATTTAGATGATCAAAAGAATCTCTCTTTGTCAGCTACCTTTGCAAGCACACAAAATGCTCACTGGGTTCAGAGAGAGGTTTGAGGTTTTGGTGTTTTTTTCTTTCTTTCCTGGATGAATGTGTCTTTGTTTTTTATCATCTCTCTTGGAATTAAAGATGGGTAGGGGAAAACGGTTACGGCTGGCTTATGGCACCCCATCCACCCCGAAGACACCGTCCCTTCTATCAGTGACATATTAGCTGTCAACCCTTTGATCGATGGCTACAGTGCTCCAAGGGAATGAATTACAGCCAGGCTTCTAACTATAAAAGAAGGCAAAGAGAGAGGGAATTGCTGCTGGAGCTACAAAATTAACTCTGCTTCTGGAGAATGCACAGAGTGAATGCAAAATATCGGGTTGCCTTCCACCACCCTCTCCCCGCTTCCATTTATGAAGTGAAACGAAGAGCAAGGAAAGCTGTGATATTGGAGGGTGGAGGGGGGAAGGGAGAGGGGAAAAGGCAGCATCTCATGACCCTGCCCAACTGTCACTTTCTCAGCTTATGGCAATGTGTGAACTCAGCTAAAGAGGAAGAAGAAAGAAAGAAAGAAAGAAAAAAAAGATCAGAGACTTTGCGTGGGCTGCAGCGGCTGTCGAAAATGCTGAAAAGACTTACTCTCTCTGCTGTGTTACCCTGCTGGGCTCAACGGCAGGGACCGCCTTGTCCTGCTGGGCTCTTTGAGAGGGTCCTGGGTGTGGAGATGTTGGGTGTCACCCAAGGGCCAGGCCTGATGAAGGAAAAGAAAACATATCCCAGCATCAAAGGCTGTTTTTCCATCAGAGTAGAGCTGGAAGGGAACTTGGGAGATGTTCTAGTCCAACCCCCTCTTGCTTAAGGAGATACCACGCCAGACAAATGAAGGATAATAGTAACAGAGTAACAGAGTTGGAGGGACCTTGAAGGTCTTCTAGTCCAACTTTCTGCTCAAGCAGGAGACTGTTCTGTTCTGTTCTATCCTATCCTACTATGCTGTACCCTATTTTCTCTTCTCACTCCCTTCTATTCTATTCTATTCTATTTTATTTCTATTCTATCCTATCCTCTTTTCCTTCCTTCTTCCCTCCTCCTCCTTCTATTTTATTCTGTTCTATTCCTATTCTATTCTTTTATTAAATTAAATTTTATTTTATTATTTTATTCTATCCTCTTCTCCTTCCTTCTTCCCTCCTCCTCCTCCTATTCTGTTCTGTTCTATTCTTATTCCTATTCTATCCTACCCTACTTTTTTTCTCTCCCCTCCTCTCCTCTCCACTCCACTCCACTCCATTCCAGACAAATGGCTGTCCAGTCTCTTCTTAAAAGCCTCCAGTGATGAAGCACCCACAATTTCTGAAGGCAAGCCATTCCACTGGTTAATTGTCTCCACCGTTAAGAAGTTTCTCCTGAGTTCTAGGTTGATTCTCTCCTTGATTAGGTTTGAATTCAAGCCTTCCTCCTCCATTCTGGCTTGGTTTGGATCCCCTCACCCATCCCCATCCCAGCATAGACATTGGTGACTTTGAACAGCTGGTCTTCAGATTTGCTGGTGGGTGGGTGGGCGGAGATGCCTTTCCCCAAAGACCAAAGGCCCACCAGGAACCAACCCACATTGGTGCTGTCCATGGCTCCTGGGGAAAAAAATACCAGTAGTTCCTTCTCTCTCTACCTCCTCCCCATGAAACTGCCAATGAGGCGTTAAAGGGATGAAAGGCCTCGGGTAATATATAAGGAGCGGGTGAAATGGGATTTACCATTTCAAGGCACAGGTATGTGCAAGACAGAACATCTATTCCCATCTTCTCTGACATGGCATTTAAGATGAAAGACGTTCCCGGGGTCTGCAGACTGCTAAAATCTGGGGAACGGTGGAAAACGGTGTTTTTCCAGGGCAGACGTAAATTTGAGAGACAGGGGAATGAAATGCAAAATTAATATCCTTTTGACAGGTCGCCCGTGCTTAGTTCACTGTAATCAGAGCCTCCAGGACCCAATGGATGGCAACACATGTCTGTCCTTCAACTCGTTCTCATCGGAGGCAAACATGTCAGCTGTAAATTGGTCTCCATCAGCCCCCAGGAAGAAGACGGAGCGCTGGAGTAAATGGAAAGGCAGGATTGATATTGGGGTTTTTTTTCATTCTCAGGAAGGGGGAACATTCAAATGCAATGAGCCCCTTTCAGGAATGGACAAGGAAGGAGAGAAGACCCTGTGTCGAGCCACCAAAGTGGGCAGCACAGAGAATTATTTGTGCCCATGTTTAAATTAATAAAGAAAAGACAGCAGAAGGATCGTGCAGTGGGGCCATTGTCTAATCCAAGATTCTTGATGAATGAATTTCCCAGGGTTTAAGTAACCAATTATTCAGTGAAAATGAATGTATTCTCTATCTTGTATTTCAGCAAGAGGGGGGGCTTCTTTCCCTGTCTTTCTCCTCATCTGTCTCTCTTTTTTTTTTAAAAGAGAAAGGCCAGATAATGCGGGATAAATATATATATATACCGGAATCTAACATTTAATAATATCTACTAGCTCCTGTCTGAGGAATAATGGCCAAGCTATAATTAATCCGGCTTATCGATGTTTTCATTTCTCTGGCTGCTCATTCCGTGAGAAGCAGGCAAAAAAACCCTTGGGATTCCTTAAAAAATGTAACTAAAAACCACGATAACGATGGATTAGTTATATTAATTAGTGATCCAACAGGTTTGATTAATTTTAGCCCATCGTTGCCACTATCTGCTCATATCAAGGGAGGCCGAAAAGGGCAGATTCTGCTGGCTGAATTCATTTTATCCCCTTAATCGCTGATTATTTTCCAGCGCACAAACACAAAGGCACAGCATTGTTCTTGTGCAAAGAATTTTTTTATTTTTATTTTTTTGTTCAATTGCACAAACCGAGAGAGCTGCAAACAAGCTGCATTTGCTGTTTTGGGATGGGGTGGTGGTTAATGTTTTTTTTTGTTGTTTCCTTTTTGCCTCCCACTGAATAAGAAAGCACTTTTGGCAAATGAAATAAACCTAAAACTCTGCAGAAGACAGCAAAGGAAGACGACTGGAAAGAGCAGTTCTCTCAGGAGGTGGAGGGAAGGAGGGAGGGAGACCAGATCTTTCAGCCCAGATTTGCCAAGAAAAGGGCAACCGGAGAGATAAGGCTGGGGTGCAAACTGCAAATTAAACATTTCTATATGTTGGTGCTGAAAAATGCTTTTTAAAAAGCAGAAGGCATAACGGGAAGAGATAAATTACACCTCTGCAAAACAACATGGGTGATATTCTGATGCCAAGCCCATGACTTCCAGCCTGTGTTTGGGAAAAAATAATCTTTCTGTCTGGAATGGAAGCAAAGCCACGATAGGTTTTGCACGCAGAAATTCTCAAGTTCATTCCTGCGGGCTACTAAACAAAAATGGTTCGATCTTTCGTGAAAACAGCAATTAGAAAAAAATAAATAATTTCTCCATTTCTATCCTAAAACTATAGTCTTCTACCTACTAGGAATACTCAAAAGGATTCTGTCCAACTAATCTACTCCAAAGGAAAGATGGAGAAGGCCCATGTCCAGATGGCATAGCAAACCATGGCTTAATGTAGTGTGAGATGTTTTACATCCAGATTCAGTGGAACCTCGGGTTGCGAACTTTGCGACCAGATCGTGCGGTGAACAAAAAATGCACCTGGTTTTTGAATCAGGTCATGATTCAAAAATTGGGTGGCGAGCAAAATCGGCGTGGAAAGATTCCCTTTCTGCACCAATATCCCCTTTGGCACCATTTGGACACAACCAAATTGGGTTGTAACCAGAGTGTGGAATGGGTTTTGGCCGTGACCCAAAGCTCCACTGTATATTTTATTCTTTATACTGTTTCCATTTTCCCTTAAAATATTAACAGAATCCACAGTGGTCTGAAAATCAGTGTATCCAAGTTCAATGATCAAACTTCCTCAAAATAGGTAACCCAGACATAATCCACATATCAAAAGGTCTGCAAACACAAATAGAGTTAATTAAATTTAAGTCTCCCAGCAGAACTATATGTTCACAAGCACACAAACACCCCTGAGCACACAGACACTTCCACACCCTGGATAGGTTCTCTCTATAAAAGTTTGTCACTGTACTCCCATTTCTCTGCAGCCTGCCCCTAAAAACAAACAGTTTTGCTTTTAAAAAGACACATTTCTTCTTTCCTCACAGCTGTCTGGATCTCAATTTTATTTATTCTTGTGAAACTCTGGCTCCAGTTGGAACCCCAAATTATTTTTCTGACATTGGTGTGTGAACTCAATTGGGGATAAGCAGCGGCTTCAGAAGGCTTTCAGCTGGGAATGAACCACAGGAATGTCTGGAGATAAACTGGTGCATAACCACCAATCTCTGGTTTATTCTCAGCATTGTAGCTCAGTTTATCAGAGATGGGGAAAATGCAAAATGTGAGGCTCAAACAGGATTGCCGGTTGCATTTACCTTGGCTGCATACCTTAACCATGATAGTTAGCTAGTCTGCCAGCCTTCCTGGGATTAAAGACACTATCAGGATTCCATGTATGTACGCATGCATGTATGCATAAATGAACAAATAAATAAATATCACTGTTAAACTTTAGCAGATTAAAGGAAGTCAAACCATGCTTTCATTCCCAGGTGTGAATTTCAACTTAGGAGCAAAACAAGCACAAAATATCATTTTGCGCGTTGGCTCACTACAAAATCCTAACGCCAATAACAAAGCCCAAATATCTGGCTGACTGCACAACCGACCATCGTATGAGTAACAGAAAAGCCTTTTCCCCATAGGCACCCCACAAGTGCCCCCCACACACATACACACATACAACCCAGTCTAATTTCTACTGGGTTAATATCCCTCCATGGACTTTATTAGCAAAGAAACTGGGATGTAGTTTTTTTGCACACTGCATTTTTATGAAGGCAGGGAACAACTTGTGCGAGGCATGTGTCAGGTTGGAAATAGGGGAGAGAGAACAGCTGGGAAAATGTTAAGGAGGCAACTGTGTGGGGAGAAAAGGGGAGGAAACCCCCCCTAAGAACGGGGAGAAGCTAAAGCGAGAGAGGTTTTCGAAACGATGCAAACCGATTTTACGGCAGATCAAAAGAGGAGGGGAAAAAAACTGACCTATCCCAGCTTTAACAGATTGCTTCTACCAGGCCTTTAATCGGTCTATTAAATCAAATTGCTTAGTGTGGATAAAAAAAAACTGTTGTGGGGAAAAAAAAAAGGTGAACAGAGAAGAAAAAGAGAAAAAAGAAAAGAACTGACAATCAGCTGAAATTAAACCACAACAAAAAAAAATACAGCCCAATGCTGAGCCAGCCAACTGAGACTTGTTCCACAAACATGGCTAAGCAAACTGCAGCAAAATGCTTTGTGCAGGCTGAGCCTCTGCCAAGACTTTGTGTGTGTGTGTGTGTGTGTGTGTGCACACGCAAGTGGCAGCAGGCCTTGGAGAAATAAGGCGATTGTCTATTGTAATCTTATGTGAATGAAGACGCCATGCAAATTTTTAAAAGAAAGGAAGGAATCAAGATCAGCCTGCCTGGAAGAGAAGAAGCTACCCTGTTCTCATGACTTCGAAGAAGGGACTGGGGGTTTGGGGGGGAATATGGCACAGCTTTTTTCCCAAAATGTGTAAAGCAGAAATAAATACACTCAGTGGTGGGATTCCAAAAATTTAACAAACCGGTTCTCTTGCCTAATGATTTCTTCCAACAATCAGTTCACCAAACTGCTCATAAAGTTAAGAACCGGCTGAATCCCACCACTGAATATACTCTTCTGAGTTGTGTATCTTGCTGGGAAGCCCCCCCTCACACACAGACACACACACACTCTGTTATCACTCTAGGTGTCACCATCTTTCTCAAGCTTCTCTTTTGAAGCCCCTGGTGCTGGAAGGACTGACAAAGGTGCTGGAGTTGCTTTGAAGAGGAAAACCTGGCTGACAGCTGAAATCACTCAGCCAGGTCTTTGGCAAGATTCTCACAAGGAAGCAGAGCTGGTCTCAAACCCAGAGTCCTCAGCTGGTATCAGAGGGGGGAAAATGCACGTGCTCTCTGCCCAAATGGTTGGTCCAACAGCTGTGCCGTCCTGCTCACACACACCCTCATGTAACTGGTTTGGTGGGGTTATTAATATTCCCCTGCAACTCCCTTCGCTAAAAACCTAAAACTGTCCCAATTAAGTCCAGTCACAAGCAGACCCATGCTGTAGTCCCCAGGGCAATCGCCAATGTGTCCGCAGGGCACTTGGAAGATTCCCAATCCAAATAAACTGCTCCCCAGGCAAAATTAAACTCACAATACAAGTGGGTTCACGAGGCAAGAAAAACCCAGAGTTCACAAGGCACGATCTAAGTCAAGGCGCAGGGTCAGTCCAAAGCGAGGCGGGAATCCCGATGACAGCTGAGAAAGGAACAAGTTCCCACCATGGCCTCCATCTCTCTGCTGGGCTAAACAGCCAGCTTCTAGGGCAGCTTGTCAAGAAGGATGGGGATTTCTCCTTGCGAGTAATCTGGCCGACCTTTGCTGCTCCTACCTTATACCTTATACCTGCCATATAAGGTATGGAAACCCTACACCGTTCCAAACAAATGGGTGTCCAATCTCTTCTTAAAAACCTCCGGTGTTGGAGCAATCCACAACTTCTGAAGGTAAGCTGTTCCACTGGTTGATTATCCTCACTGTTAGAAAGTTTCTCCTTGATTCTAGGTTGCTTCTCTCCTTGGTTAGTTTCCACCCATTGCTTCTTGCCTTGTTTTCTGGTGCTTTGGCATCCTCCCACTCTTCTCTGTGGCTTTGTGGCTTCTTTGTGATTCCATTATGTCCTCATCTAAAGGTGAGGAGGGGAATGGATGGATGGATGGATGGATGGATGGATGGACGGACGGATGGATGGAGGCAGTGGTGGGATTCTAATGTTTTTACTACCGGTTCTGTGGGCGTGGCTTGGTGAGTGTGGCTTGGCTTGATGGGTGTGGCTTGGTGGGCATGGCAGGGGAAAGATACTGCAAAAACCCCACTCCCTCCCCACTCTTGGGGAAAGGTTACTGCAAAATCCCCATTCCCTTCCCACCTCACTAACCTGCTTTCCAGCTCCGTTCTCCTGGGCAGGGTAACCAAAGGAGACTCAGCCAATCAGCCGAGACTTGGGAGGATGAGAATAGATGAGGGCAGGGCCAGTCAGAGATGGGATTTGCTGGTTCTCCGAACTACTTAAAATTTCCGCTTTCGGTTCTCCAGAACTGGTCAAAACTGGCTGAATCCCACACCTGGATGGAGGCCAAGCCATTCACTGACTGCACTGGTCTTCCTTTACCAGTTTCTTCTCCTTCCTGTCTTCCAAGCTCCCTAATGGGAATGCAGAGCCTACCAAATGAGACCAAACTATCTAGCTGCAGATACCACAAGACCCCTTGGTTAAATAATCCCCATCAGAGGGCCCACCTCTTTTGCCCTTCTGGCAGATCGCCTCCTGTCTTGGTAACCTTTCTAATTGAGGCTTCTTAACCTTTCTCCCTCAATTATCCCTGTGTTTTTTTTTTTTTTTTATAAATTTTGCAGAACGCAAACGGGGGCGTGGGAGAGAGAATTCTTCTCCCAGGTTACCTTTGCAAAGGTTAAAAGGGAAGAGAGCCCAGGGCGGGGCGAGACATGGAAACAGTCCAAGTTCAACATTTGCCATTCTGGGCCACCCTTGGAGAGCTCTGCAAACAAGAGATGACATTTCCAGAAAGTCAACATTTCCTTCAGGCTGCAGTTTACATACCTGGCAGGAAAGACGGGAGGTAGGCCGCCCCTGTAAAAATAAGCTTTTTTGGCATCTCGTCCTGAAAAGACTGCATGTGAATCTCATCATTGGATGCAGCTCTCCTGGGTTTGAACCCTCCACTTCTTCCCCATGGTCGTGTTCACGAGGAAATTATTCTTAAGAACGTACTGTCTCATAAACCTTCTTGCTGCCTTGCCCTGAGAAAATCACAGAGAAGATTTGAGTCACAGCCAGTTCCAAAAAAGATAAAGGGTGTGTGTGTGTGCAGAGCTATCATGGAGCTGAGGAAGAGACATTTGGGTAGCCATACCACTGAAGGAGGGAGTGTGGAAGAAAATCACATTTTTAATTAAATCTTAATATCATTCTATTTCATTCATCTAACTTAATGGCTAAATAAACAGGCTTATAACTATCTTCCTCTACATGGGAATTAATTCCCAGTTTTGAAGAAAATAAAAAAGTTCTGTGAGGAGATGGTGATGGCTGGGTTTTGCTTTTGTTTTTTTAATTAATCCAGAATAAGGTTTGTCTGGTTCTCACCTACACCTATTTTTCGAGGCGTGCCCCAATATTCAGAATCTTAATCAAACGAGCTGGGTTTCATCCATCAGGCTGAGTCACAAATAAAAGTAAAAATATATATTAACCATCTTTAGCCCAGTCTGTGCAGCCGTGGGGTCTGCGGTGAAGTCTATATCGAGAGAGGATAGGTGAGGAGATAATTGGCATTTGAGAAAGCCATTCCCTTCCTTCTTGGAGACTCTGAACATTAGAATTTCTTTTTTTTTTTTTTGCAAAAGTTTTATTTGGGTTTTCACAAAACATAATACAAATAAAATAACTTTTTGAGAACAGCATGATTCCTGTTATCACTTCTCCATAGAGACATAATCTCAATTACGTATTTGTCTTTATATTCTATGTCATATAACTATTTTATCATTTTCTCAATAATTTTTCCCTTCCCTTACTTTCCCCAATCTTATTTCTAATTATCTCATTCCTTTCTAATTCAATTACATATCTTTTTCTAGATTTCTATATCTTTCTAGTCATTATATTTGTACTTTTATCTGTCCTGTTTATAATTTCATCCTTTCTTATTCCATCATCATCCCGAAAGGGAAAGAAAAAACAAAAACCAGCAATAAGAATTTCTGAGGTTTCAGCTTTGGCCAGTCCGTGTTTTGCTGCCAAGGGTCTTACAGCTGAGCCACCCCTATTTTCGAGGCCGTGCATGGGCTTTGCAATCTCTTGGCCCCGAAACCCAAACCCAAACACTCGATGGGTGGCAGATACTTGGAAGAGAGGGACAGGAAGCCAAAGTCAGCAGAATGTGTCCTGTTGCTATGGAGACCCAAGCTCCCTTTCCCCAGCATCCCTGAGGCTTGCGCGGGAAGAAAACCAACTCCGTGTGGAGAGGGGGGAAATTGCTGCCAACGGACCTGCTGGGGGATTGCTGAAAGGATCCAGGCATCGTGATCCAACCAAGTGAGGGAGCTGAGCCGGGGTGGGATGCTTGTGTCGGACTGGTTTGGGCAAACCCTTAGCGATCAATTTGCCCCGCCTTAGCCTGTCCTATATTTCCGTGTTTTTCAGACCAGCTGATTCGCAGATGGGCACGCCTCAGCTGTTTTACTCACCGGGACTGCCGTAGAAGGTTAGTCTGAGAGCTGAAAATGGGCGATTTTCAAACGACGCTCACCAAACTGGTTATTACACCGGTTGAAACCCAACACTGGTCTGAGCCCAACGTGATTGTGGAGGGGACAACGTCAAACCCCAATCCCAGATGAAAACGGTCAGGCAACCAGGCTCGGTTTGCTCCAGGGGGTGTAGGAGTTATGTGGCTTTTGTTCACTTCTCTGGAGAATCAAGGAGAGAAGCAACCTGGGCCTAAGGAGAAATTTCCTAACAGTTAATCTTGCCTTCAGAAATTGTGGGCACTCCGTTACTGGAGGCTTTTAAGAAGACAGCCATTTGTCTTGAATGGTATAGGGCCTCCTGTTAGAGAAAGGGGCTGGACTAGAAGACCTCCAAGGTCCCCTCCCTGCTATTCTGTTATTTTGCCATTCTCGGGAGAGCCCCTAGCTAAGATTTTGTGCAGTTTGGAGAACCCCCAAATCCCACACCTGGCTGGGTCCCCCCAGCCCTCCCAGGAGTCCCCACATGTCCTGTTTCAGATGCAGGTAAGTGCAGGGCGTGTTCGGAGACTCGGGAGGGTGAAAAACGGGCCTCCTGGAAGTTTGGAAGACCAGAAATGGGCCCGTTTCTGGCTTCCAGAGGGCTTCCGGAGACCAGGGAGGGCAAAAACACCCCGGCCATGGTGCAGAAGGCCAACTAGGCCATGCCCACCATGAACCGGGCAGAGAACCTGTTGCTAACATTTTTGAAGCCCAACGACCCATTTATACCGAGAGTCCCGGCAGACACAGGGGCTTAACGTGCTATTCTACTGTCATCTGTTGACGCGAAGGCAAATCTTTCCACTCGTCTCTCTCTCTCTCTCTCTCTCTCTGGAAGGAACTCCATCTCGGCTTCTGAAATCTTGCAAAGAGAAAGCTCTGGATAAAAGAAAGCTGAGAGAACTACACCTGAAGAACTGCCCTCCTTTCCGAATCTGGGTGATCGGAGTGCTTTGCCTTCGCGCTCACAGCTGGCTGTGCATGTTCAGCAAGGGTAAGAATGAAAGGGAAGGATTATGGTGGTTTAAAAAAAAAAAAACTCACGACATAACACTCCCCTCCCTGGCTTTAGATCTCCTTAGAAGCAGGCAAGGGAATTGAGACAAGTTGCAAAGAGCTTGCCAGCAGGCTCTGCATCCCGGTTCCCAAAACAGTGTCGTTATTAAGAGTAAAAAGAGTTGCCATCTGATTTTCCCAGATGGTTTTTTTTTTTAAAAAAATGGGCTTCCAGGATAGGCTATTTCTTTCTGCTTTCTTCCAGATGATATATTAAAACAAGAAGAAGAAGAGGAAGAAAGTGGGTAAAGGGGAAACCAAATAAACCTGCATTCTTTTCATCCTTGTTTATATTTGAATGTTTTCCAAAGACAGCAGAGACGGTTTTTTTTCATTCACCTTTCTCCCTCATTAATAAAATAAAATCTCCGACTGCTTTTGGATGCATGGAAATGTTGACAGCTAGCGGAGGGAAAACCACCCCACCAACATCCTAAAAGCCTCCCTTTGGGTGGTTACCGGCCAAAGTCAGACCTGCAAAAAATTAAGGTTGGTCCCTTTTGCCAAAAGGTAACACTCAGTTAGCCCATCTAATCGTGCTGGCCTTCATCCCACCCACCCCCTGAATTTACAAGGCTGGGACAGACTATCTCTTTTGCAGACTTTACATTGACTCATCTCCCTGAGAAAGGGGAGCGTTAAAAACAAAAAAACCCACCTCCGCTGTGATCACTCCTGCTCTATTATTTATGACACTTTGCTTCTTCTGTATATAAATAATCCATGACTGCAAAGTGGGGTTTGTGCATTGAATATTCATGGACGTTCTTTGCATATAGAGCTCATTCGTTCCCCAGGAACCTAGAAAATTCCAGGCGGTAAAATAACACAATCGCCAAGAACGAAACTTTTATCCCTGGGATAAAAGTGGGAACCTGGCCTTGAATTGCAGGGATTATTCTGGAATTGCAGCTTCCTTCCTTTTCTGCTGGGCGCCACTTTTTTCTCTCTTTCCGATCTCCAAACTACAGAGAAGAAGAAATGTGCTCGTTGGGCTCTCTACATTTCAGATGTCTCAATTCAGGAAAGAGAACTGGGAGGGAATGACACCATGGCTAAACCATTGAGAATTTAAAGCCTGGGATAATCCAAAGGAAAGATTATGGTCCGGATAGCCCTTTAGTTCCTGCAGGTGGCCAGTTTCAAATTCAGCTCATTGGGGTCTGCTGCAATCAGTTGGAAAGTTTGGAGTAGCTGCCAGCCAGAGGAAGTAATGCCTGGGGAAAAAGATCAATGGCATAACGCAGTTGCAGACTTTTCACAGGCCTCCTTCTTCTTCCACGGTTGTCCAAATCAACCTTTTCCGATCTCTGCAGCTCCTCTTGCTTCCAGCCCATTAACGGATTCTCTCCTAAACCTGCCTGAGAGAAGCACCCATGCAACACCACTCAACAAGAGTGGGAGAAGAGCATCTAGGATGATTAAAGGCCTGGAGGTTAAAACGTATGAAGGACGGTTGCAGGAATTGGGTATGGCTGGTCTAGAGAAAAGAAAGACTAGGTAGCAGTCTTCCAGTATCTCAGGGGCTGCCCCAAAGAAGAGGGGGTCAATCTATTCTCCAAAGCACCTGAAGGCAAGACAAACAATGGATGGAAACTAACCAAGGAGAGAAGCAACCTAGAACTATGGAGAAACTTCCTAACAGTGAGAACAATCAACCCATGGAACAGAAGTTGCCCTCGGAAGTTGTGGGAACTTCATCCCTGGAGGATTTCAGAAAGAGATAACAAGCTATCCGAAATGGTATGGGGTCTCCTGCTTGAGCAGGGGGTTGGTCTAGAAGACCTTCAAGGTCCCTTCCAGCTCCATTCTGACCGGCCCCTTGCCCATGGAAGGCAGCGTATTTTAAGGCAAGCTTTCCCCGAATGATGGATGGGTGCTCTTGGCAACCCAGAAGACAGGAACCATAGTGAAAACTGGAAAGCCTACTCAGCTGAGGGCCAGTCCATCTGTGCAGACTGAGAACCTTCCCCAGAAGCCATCAAGAGTTTCACAAGACTGATATCCTTGTTAGAGAGAGAGGGAAAGAAGGAAGAGAGAGGGAGAGAAAGAAGAAAGAGAGAAGAGAGATAAGAGAGGAGAAGGGAGAAGGGAGAAGGAAGAGAGGAGAGAGGAGAGCGAGAAGAAAAAAGGAAGAGAGAGAAGAGAGAGAGAGAAGGAAGAGAGAAGGAAGAGAGAGAGAAGAGAGAAAAGAGAAAAGAAAGAGAGAAGAGAAGAAAGAGGGAGAGAAGGAAGAGAGAGAGAGAGAGAGAGAACTGTTGTGGGTGTTCCATCACTGGAGGCTTTTAAGAAGAAACTGGACAATCATTGCCTGAAATGGTATACAGTTTCCCGCCTGAGCAGGTGGTTGGATTAGATGACCTCCAAGGTCCCTTCCAACTCTAGTATTCTGTATTCTGTAAGTAGTTATGAGGAGCAGATGAGCTGGACAGGAACATTTATCATGTATACCCCTGTTGGTCCCAGTTGGGAGACAAGGATGCAGGCTCTGAAAACTCTACCTATTCTTGGGGAGGGTAAGACAGAAAGGATGGGAGACTTTCACCCATGTGCCAGACCTCAAAAGATGCCCCAGCAGCCTTGGGCGATCTCCTCTCCTTCTTCACATCCTTCACAGCCCAGTCCAGAGAATGAAAAAGCCTCTTAACTCCCTGCCACTGAGAATGGCACAGCAATTGATGGGCCAAAAATAAAATAATAAATAAAATAAAATAAAATAAAATAAAATAATAAAATAAAATAAAATAAAATAAAATAAAATAAAATAAAATAAAATAAAATAAAATAAAATAAAATAAAATAAATAATAGCATCCAGCTCAGCTTGTGCAGCAATCGCACGGGTCCGATTGCAAATCTCGCTGCTGCAAAGACGTCCCTTTTCCACATCAGGATTTTGCATGCAACCACAGTTATGGTTGGTTATGTCCCCTTTTTATTACACCGTTCAGATGTTCTTCCCTACCTCCCAACTTTTACGAGTTCCCAGAACTTGTCAAACTGTCCTAGGGCTGGCAAGCGGCCACGCAATTCCTCCTTGCCAGATCCACCGTCTGCGATGTAAAATATCAGGATTCTTACAGCCCGCAGATGCTACCCCCACCGTATTTCTCCCCTACGGCCCTTTGAGATTCACACGTTGTTCTCACGTCCCTGGCACATCGCTTGCCAGAGGTGCCCAGAACAGGCAGCCCAACAGCTGGGCCCACCTTCCCTAACGCACACACCACTATTAATCTTGGCAGAAGCACATTCAATGGGAGCGCAGCAGCGGCAGCGTTGCTTGCCGGAATGAATCATAAAATCTGGAAGATGGAAGGGGTGGTTGGGGGCAGTGTAGAAGGAAAAGGGAAAAGCCCAAAGTGACCAATTTGCTTTCATACTTCACAAAAGAAGTGGGAAACTTTTTCCAGCACTTGGAAATGATGATGATGAGAGAGGAGGAGGAGGAGGAGGAGGAGAAAGGAGAAGGGAGAGAAGGAGGGAAAGGAGGGGAGAGAAGGAGGAGGAGGAAGGGAGAGAAGGGGAAGAAGCGGGAGGAGGAAGAAGAGGAGAAGGAGGAAGAGGAAGAAGAGGAGAAGGAAGAGGAAGATAACGAGGAGGAGGAGGAGGAGGAGGAGGAGGAGGAGAAGAAGAAGAAGAAGAAGAAGAAGAAGAAGAAGAAGAAGAAGAAGAAGAAGAAGAAGAAGAAGAAGAAGAAGAAGAAGAAGAAGAAGAAGAAGATTATTTTCATTCTCCAGAGGTTACTCGGCAGTTACACCACTGGAGTAACTATGTCTGAAATTAGCTTTTGGATCTGAGAATCCCTTTTGTTTATAAACCAAAAGGCTTAATTTTAGCGCTTCAATTCTGAAAAAGGAGAAACCAGCCCTGCTGAAAATTCTCCCTTTGGGCTGCCTGATTTTAACCATTTTAAGTCAGGCATCCTGTGAGGGCATGAAAAGAAATCTGTCCTTCCTCTCCCTGAATTTCCTACCCATGTTGCACAACCTAGTTTGACCTCCTACTTTTTTAAATTGGCCTTCTCCTGGAGTCTCTCTCCCCACTGGGATTATCAATGGCTCTCTGGGGTTGCTTTTGACCCACTGGGGGGGGGAGGGCACTAAAACCCTGCTGCCCGCTGTTTTATTTCAATTATTTTGTCCAGCTTCTAATCCCATCGCTTTTCCTAAATTATGGAAAAGACTGTCCTGGTTTGTCCCTCCAATCTCATTTCTCTGGAGCAGGCCTGAAGCTGGCAATGGCTAATTCTGCCCACCCTGGCTGTGCTTAAAAAGGTACTTTGGGAGTTCCCAGTGTGATTTACCATACCATGATAAGCTTTAATGTCTGCTGGTATTATAATCGACTTTATCTTAATACAATCTTTCCCCGCTGAACACTCTCGAGACTTAAAAAACATTTTTTTTTCCAAAGAGGAACATTTTCAATGATAATTCTGATGATGCTGTGATTGTTCTTCGAACCCAACTCTCGGGGGGGGGGGGGGGGGNGGGGGGGGGGGGAGGAAATTAATAAGAGGCTTAATATTATCTTTTTGTTTATCTTTTGTGGCTGTTCTTGTTATTAAGCATCTGAAGACCACACAGAAGGCCAAGCAGCTTCTCTGAAACACACACAGGCGGCGGGCAACTGTGGTCATCCCTGGGATGTGAATTCAGGGGAGCAACCAAGCGACATGGGTCCCCCTTTTGCCAAATTGCCAAAGAGCCTTTGGTTATTTGGTCTTTGCCTGGACTATAATTTCTGGTGCTGTTGTTATTCTCCCAATTCTACGCCATTATTTCTTCCAAGGGATGCCACCAAAAAGAACAATAAGGCCACCTGTCACCATGACGGTGCAAGAGTTAAAACCAAGAGCATTTCAAAGAAGTTAAACACAAAAATCTGGATGGAGCTGGCCAAGGCCAACTGTTAAGTATGGCTTCTGAAGATTTGCAACTGGGTGACCAACTATACCCAATGAGTTGTCCTTAACTATATCAACACGGAGGGAAGTAAGCAAGGTTCCATTTTAGGCCCAATACTCTTCAATATCTTCATAAATGACTCAGATGGAAGAATAGAAGAGGAATTCATCAAATCTGCAGGTAATACTAAGCTGGCAGGAATAGCCAACACCCTAGATAGGTAGGGTGAAGATAGGCTCAAGTTCCCGATGGATCTTGACAGACTTGAACCCTGGGCCCCATCTAACAAAATGAAATTCAGGGTCGAGAAAAGTAAAGTCTCAACTCTTAGGCAAGAAAAACCAAACAGTCCACCTACAGACTGGGAGAAACCAGGCTTAATAGCAGTAACTGTGAGAGGGATTTCCGAGTCTTTGTGGATGATCAATTAAATATGAGCCAACAGTGGCAGCCAAAAAAGCCAATACAATCCTAAACTGCATTAACAGAGGGATGCAATCAAGATCATAGGAGATACTCATACCACTCTATAAAGCCTTAGTAAGGCCACACCTAGAGGACTGCATCCAGTTTTGGTCACCACACTATAAAAAAGAGGTTGAGACTCTAGAAAGAGTGCAGAGAAGAGCAAGCAGGATGAGGACTGGAGGCTAAAACAAATGAAGTACGGAACTGGACATGGCTAGTCTACGGAAGAGAAGGACCAGGGGGGACAGGAGAGCAGTCTTCCAATATTTGAGGGGCTGTCAGAGAGAAAAGAGGGTCAATCTATTTTCCAAAGCACCTGAAAGCCAGACAAGGAAAAATGGATGGAAACTGATCAAGGAGAGATTCAACCTGGAAATAAGGAAGAATTTTCTGATAGGGAGAACTATTAATCAGTGCAACAGAAGTTGCCTTCGGAAGTTGTGGAAGCTTCATCCCTGGAGACTTTCAAGAAGAGACCGGACTGCCCACTGTAAGAAATGGTGTAAATCTTAGATCATAGAATAACAGAATTGGAAGGGACCTTTGGAGGTCATCGAGTCCAACCCCCTGCTTGAGCAGGAGAGTCTATTCCAAATATTAGCCTCTACCAAGAACCGTACTCACAGCCTCCTGATTGCGAGGCGAGAGCTCCACTTCTAGGCCGCTTGTGCAGGGAGTTGGACTAGATGACCTACAAGGTCCCTTCCAACTCTGTTATTCTGAGGCTTGCGCAGGCTTTGAAAACTCGTACCACTGTTTTCAACTGCGGAGTCTCATTGAAGAGGACATCCTCATCCATGACAAAATCTCAGCTGCTTTCAAGCCCAACCACCACTTCCTTTTCCACTGATGCCAAATTCTTGCTGCTGATCATTCATAGCGAGGTGACCCTGGAAAACCAACTTTGGGGTTCCCTTCTCTGCTTGTTTACCCATCACCATTCAGAGGTTCTTTCCTCCTGCGAGCCAATTTATCCTCTCCAAGCCCGCAAAGGCAACATGGAGCTGAGCCCAGGACCCGTTTCTCGGTGCTAAGTGATGGTTGCCTCTCTTAACCAGAGGCAACGGAATAAGCCCATAAGAGTTGGGTTCAGAGAAGTTGTTAACCCCACTGGGCAAGTGAGCAAATGAGGGATAATCACGGGGTGAAAACCAAGTGATGTAAGCCATGATTTCCATTGGTTGACCTTAAGGCCTAGAAACATGGCTTCTTCTCTCTCTTTTTTTTTTTGAAGAAGAAAAAAAAAGAGAAATCTGAGATTCTCGTGGAATGCTGGTGCTCTCTTCTGTGATGGTTTAGCACAGGGGTCCCCAAATTTGGAAACTTTTAAGACTTGTGAATTTTGCAAACCCCCCCCCCCCCCANCCCCCCAAAGCTCTGTTTTTTGCCTTCCTGGGTCCCAAGGAAGCCTCCTGGGAGCAAAAATGCCCCACCCCCAGGTGGCTTCCCTGAGGCCCAGGAGGCCAAAAAATAAAAATAAAAATGGGGGGAGGGTTGCTGAAAAAAAAAACAACCCATGCCCACCCAGTTACATGGCCACACCTACCTAGCCATGCCCACAGAACCGGTTGTTAAAAAAAATTGAATCACACCTCTAGGTTTCCTGCCTGAGCAGGGGGGTGGATTAGAAGACCTCCAAGGTCCCTTACAACATTATTATTCTATTCTATTCTATTCTATCCTATTCTCATTCTACTATACTATTCCATATTCTATTCTATTCTCTTTCTCCTATTCTATTCTATTCCAATTCTATTCTATTCTATATTCTATTCTCTATTCTGTTCTATTCTATTCTGTTTCTCCTCTTCCATTCCATTCCATTCCATTCTGTTCCTCTATTCTATTCCTATTCCTATTCTATTCTATTCTATTCTATTCTTACATTCCAATATCTATTCTATTCTATTCTACTCTACTTAGTAACTTGGTTGTTCAGTGAATCTGACTTCTGCACTAACTTTGCTGCTCAGAAGGTCGCCAAAGGTGGATCGCATGACCTTGGGACACAACAATGGTCCCAGTTGCCTGGCATCTGAATTCGGATCACCTGATCATGAGGAGGTTGCGTAGGTCATGTTCAGAGGTGGATATTCAGCCTGTTCTGACCAGTTCTAGAGAACCGGTAGCGGAAATTTTTGAGTCGTTTGGAGAACCGGCCAATCCCACCTCTGACTGGTCCCACCAAGCCCATCTCTTCTCTGCCTCCCATTGAGTCCCAGCTGATTTTGTTGTTCTGCACAGGAGAACGGAGCTGGAAAGCAGGTTAGTGGGGTGGAGAGGGAATTTTAAAGTAGCCTTCCCCTGCCACGCCCACCAAGCCACACCACACCCACCAAGCCACGCCCACATAACTGGTAGTAAAAAATATTGAATCGCACCACTGGTCAAAGGACACTTTTTTCCTGCCGTTGTAACTTTGAATGGTTGTGAAATGAACTGTTGCACGTCCAGGGGGCTGCCTGAATTTGTGTATTGTTCGGGGGTCTCGGCTGCTTCAGCTCCTGGGATCCTTTGGCTGGAGGACTAAAAACGACGTTCCTTGTGTCTGGTAGCCTTCATTGGCTTTGGCACCAGGCTAGGGTCCCGTTAAGGGCCAGAAATGAGTCCCGGTGTGCAAAGGAGACATTAGGACTAGTCGTTCAAGACAAGACAAGAGAGACCGGCGGGATTTCCCTCCAGAGGCAGGAGTGGGTCTGATCCCGCTAATGGGTTGCCGAGAAGGAAACCCATCTTCAAGCTTAGGAAATGAAAACCTCTGGGTGACAGATTTCCTTTGGTCCTAACACGACCCTTCTGATGGGCTTCTCGGCCCCGGATCCTTGCCGCGCTCTTGTTCCCAAGTAAATTAAACTCATTTGTCATCATAATCGGTAATGCAATGTGTCACCCAAGCAGGAGAACAGCCAATTGGAAAAAAAAAAAAATGNTGTCACCCAAGCAGGAGAACAGCCAATTGGAAAAAAAAAAAAATGCAAGGAATCGCACGGCCTGCGTGGCCTCCGATATACTGTTGGAGACAGGACAACTTGATTCCTTGTCAGGAGGCCATCAAGGCAAGGAATGGACTCCTTTAGCTAGCCTTTCTCCCATGGAGCAAAAGACCAGGGAGGCACAGAAAAATAAGACTTACTGTGTCCCAAACGTGCTTTTTTTCGAGGCGACTTTCTGGTTTCTCTTTGAAGGCGTTTTGCTTCTCATCCAAGAAGCTTCTTCAGCTCTGACTGGACAGTGGGGAATGGAAGGATTGATACTCTTTGCAGACAGCTGGTCATTTGCATCCTTTTAGCATATCCTTGAGGCCACTTGGAGGTTTGTTTGTGTCTTCAGGGTCACCTGAGTGGTGCAAATGGCTGAAAGGACTGTGTTGTAGACTGGAGATGGAAGATGTTGTATCTCTCCCACTCTGTTGAGAGGGGTTCGATAGATGACCTCTCTGACCCCTCTTTCAAACCAGCAGTCCTCTCTGTCCAAAATGTGGACTTTGCTGCCTTCAAAAGAGAGGTCTTTGTCTTTTCAATGAAGATGGCCTGCTGAATCTAAACCTGATGGGTTTGTTCTCCTATTTTGGGCCATGTGTTTATGAAGTGGCTGTTTTATTTCCCCAATGTACTGTCCCATCAGAGCTGAAGAATCTTTTCGGACGAGAAGTGAAACGTCTTAAAAAAAAAACATGTCCATGTTCTGATCAAGGCTTCCCAAGACCATAATTAAGCACATGCTTAGTCAAAATAACTCTTGTTTTATTTCAGCGCTGGGAATTATGTGCATTCCCAGCCTGTAATGAGTCCCAAACAGTCCTCAAGTTAAGCACCCACCTTTCTATCCTTTGAATTGCTGCCAACAACTAAAGTGCCAAATTAACTGTAAAAACACCAACCGAAGTACAAAGTCCACATAGAGCTTCAAGGATTAATCCGAACAGAACAAATGACTTTGCTTCCTGCAAAGGTTTCTCTACCTTTGCCTGTCCTTTATACCTTATGGGCGGGGCAATCACCTCCAAGCCTTACTCCCAAGTTGCTCCTTTTGTTTTAGCTGCTCTTGCCTTCTAGCAGCTCTGTGCATATGCATACTGGGAACAGACTCCCCTGATCCTCTGCCTTGCTGCTGCAAGATTCTGGAAGCTCTGGAGTCAGCACCCCACTCCCAGATGGTCCTGGCCCCATTGGATGCAGGACCCTTGTCCGAGTCCTCCCCAGACTCCCAGACTGGTCATTAATTGCAGTATTTACGGCCTCCTGCACAACAGCAGAGTTTCCCCCAATAAACCGAATGGTGCTCTCGCTTACCTTCTCCCTGGCCATCAAGGAAAGTCCTCCTCTCGCTCCACCCCCAATCCCACCATAAATTTCTTTCATTTCCAATTGAACTCTCAGCCGCGGTGGCACAGTGGTTAAGAGTGCAGTACTGCAGGCTACTTCTGCTGACTGCCAGCTGACTGCAATTTGACAGTTCAATTCTCACCAGGCTCAAGGTTGAACTCAGCCTTCCATCCTTCTGAGGCTGGTAAAATGAGGACCCAGATTGTTGAGGGCAAGAGGTTGACTCTGTGGACCACTTAGAGAGGGCTGTAAAACCCTGGAAAGTGGTATATAAGCCTAGGAGCTATTGCTATTGCTGTCTGTCTTGGAGGGCAGGGAGGGGAAATATCCTGCAGTAATCAAGAAAGGGACATAAACTGTCATGCCTCTGTCAGAATCTGATTCAGGGGGGAGGCCGAGCAACTTACAGGGAATGGGAGTATGGCTTGTTGGCTGTGGAAGAAACTGGGGATGGGCAAAGGCCGGCTAGGCAGAGCAGGGGATAGATAGAGCAAGGGAGAGGGAATTCGGAGGAAGACCCAGGCCCACCCACTCTTCATCCTAGAGCATGCAGGGAGGAACGGAGAAGGGAGCAACATTGAGTTGCATGGCTTACAGGGAGGAAAGGGCCCTGATTCCCTTCATTAGCTGCATCTGGGAACAACAGAGTGTTTAAAAAGGGAGGTGGCGCACAGCAAATTTTTGGGAGCAAACTGTGAATTATCTGGTATCATCGAGGCTTATCTGTGTTCCTGGCCTTTCCCAACTGTGTGTGTTTTGCTGGCTTTTCAAGTCTGCAATTCCTTCTCCTGCCCTGTCAAGTTAATTACTGCAGTGTCGTTTGTTTGGATTTTTAGTTACAGTTTGTGTGTTCTTTGTTTTCAGACTGAATTTCCTCCCCTTAAAAACTCTTCCTGGGGGAGTTTTTTCTCCAGCTGAAGGTAATCTTGACATTGGGGGCAAAGTTGGAGGTACTAAAGGGACTCTTCTTGCTGATTTGACTGTGTTGCCTCTGTGCCATGCCCCGAGTCATCACATAAACCTTATTTAGTAAGCTTCCTAAATATGAATGGTTTTTAATAAGGCTGTTCCCAATTAAATAATAATAATACTGAGATGGTGGAAGAAGGCAGGGAAGAGATAAAAAGGAATCCCTCCCACAGATCTGGCCAAGTTAGCAAGAAGGTTTAGACTTACTAAGCTGTGGGATTATTCTGGAATTGTTCACAGCCACTTTGCTCCTGCTTTGCTTCTCTCCAACACAGAGTTCAGATCTGCAATGGAGAATTAAAGCTTTATTAAAGCATTTTTTTAAAAAAATTCTAGTCTTTAAAAAAAGTTAGCCCACATGGAAGAGGACGAGAGTTGGTCCCAAATACTCTTCAGTGATTACAGGGTAATCTAGAATATGGTTGGCTGGGTTTGTATCCCAGACAAAGCTCCCGAACAATTTTAACCAAGATGGATTATGTACTCCACATTTCTGGCGGCCCTGGAGTCCATCTCCTCCTGCACCAAGGTGGTGAGAGACCATTTGGGTTTGAGAGGTTAGCTTTGTGCTGCATCTCTCCAGCCCAGGTCACAAAAACTGAGCCGCTCACCCAGCTGCCAGGGAAGCAGTGAAAACAATTACTAGAGGAACTCATGTCTGCCTGACCATCCATCACTGTCGACTGTCACGGTGACAGGTGTAATAAATACCCGAGAGAGGAGGAGGGGGGGAGAGGGGGAGAAGTGGCTATAAAGACAAGGCAGAAGGAGGAAGGGAGGGTGGGAGGAAGGAAGGAAGGAAGGGAGGGAGGGAGATGGGAATGGGAAGGGAGGGAGTAGAAGTGGAAGTGAAGGAAGTAAGGAGAGATGGGAATGGCCTAGGGAATTGCCTCACAATCAGGAGGCTGTGAGTTTGATCCTAGGTGGAGGGTAATATTTAGGCATGGATTTTTTTAGTATTTATTTGATTTGTCAATCGTTTACAAGATACAGGTATAAGAATAAACATAGTATTGAATATATGAGAGATACTTATAAGAAAAATAAAAAGAAACAATGGTAGGCACGATTGGTGCGCTTATGCACGCCCCCTGACAGGCCTTTTAGGAAGGGGGTGAGGTCAATAGTAGACTACGGTTAAAGTTTTTGGGGTTTGGGGAAGAAACCACAGAGTCAGGTAGAGTATTCCAGGCATTTACCACTCTGTTGCTGAAGTCGTATTTTCTACAGTCAAGTTTGGTTTGGTTAACCTTGAGTTTGTATCTATTGTGTGCTCTTGTATTGTTATGATTGATGGAATAGATTCTCCTGCTAGAGCAGGGGGTTGGACTAGATGGCCTCCAAGATCCCGTCCAACTCTATTATTCTATGATCTATGGCCGGGGACCACTGGTGGTCCGTGAGATAATTTTGGTGGTCTGCAGAGAAATGTCACCCACAAAGCAATTAATCCAGGCTGTGCGGGAACACAAGGCTGCGCGGCCCACATGGCCCATGACAGCACAAGACTTGTGTTGCTTGCATTGCAAACAACACAAGGTAGTGAGGGGAGGGGGGAAAGAGAGATGGGGAGAAAGGGCGGAGGGTGGGACTTGCCCCACTCTCCCTACATGCCTTGCCTGGCCACCGGGGTTTGTTCTTTCAGCTTATTTCTTCTTCTGTGTTTGGCTGCTCGCAAGGAAAGGAAGGAAGGAAGGAAGGAAGGAAGGAAGGAAGGAAGGAAGGAAGGAAGGAAGGAAGGAAGGAAGGCAGGCAGGAACCGTATCCCACCTTGACACAGATATTGGAGAATTCCCAGGTTTCTTTCTCCAAAGAGCAGGGATTCCCAGGGCTTCTTTCCAGGCAGGCTTTCCTAGCACCTGCTTCTTGACTTTTGGGGGGATTCTGGGCCCAAGAAAGCCACAGGAGACGGTGCGTGAAATACAAGGCCCAAGAAAGAACTTGCATGGCTAAACGGTGAACCTCCAGCTTGTTAATAGAGACACGGCCTCTCCTCGATGCTAATAAAGAAGTCTCCCCAACCCATTCCACCAGGATCTGGACGTCGCCAGCTCAGGAAAGCCAGATGCCTGAACCTTTTAGATTTTAATCCTTTTTATTCTTTAAGGGTCTTAGAGACACATCATTTCCCCCCCCCCCC
>BHFT01020212.1:18920-50921 GCA_004320025.1 Laticauda laticaudata | reverse complement strand
CCCCCCCCCCCCCCAAAAAAAAAGGCCACCCTTAATTTTGCTTTCTAGCGCTTGCTTTTCGAACTGGTGACAGATGGGCTTAAAACTCCAAGTGGGGACTGGATTGCTGTTTCCCTCTCTGCTATAATAACCCAGCGTTGGATGGAGCCTCGTGAATTTTTTAGCATGGCTCAGAGCTTTGGGTTTTTTTTTCAAAAGTGGGGAGGCAAGGGGAAAAAAAACAGGTGGGTATTTCATTCAATGGATTGGATTGGATTGGATTGGATTGGATTGGATTGGATTGGATTGGAATGGAATAGAATAGAATAGCATAGAACAGAATAACCTTTATTGACATTGCATTCCACAAATACAATGAAATTTGAAAGCTACTCTAGCACAGTGCCCCAAACACCACATCACAATTATACTACAAGTATTTAAAAATTAAAATAATAATAATTAATAATCTGGTCTAAAACCTATCCAAAACATTTAGTAAGTTAAATAGTTAAAAATGCCACGATATACATAGGACTAGATCATAAATGCGCCATTTGATTCAAGACAATTGGAAAAGAAACTGTTTCTCAATCTATTAGTCCTCAGTTTAAGACACCTGTAACACCTATAATAAGAGAAAATCAACTTTCTGAAAAGCTGGGAAAGCAATTCATCTCTTGAGCAGGCAATTCGGGGCGGGGGAAAAAAATCAGGGGGTTAATTTAAAAAAATGATCTGAGTGCTTCCCTAAAAAAGCATGTTTGGAAGAGAAAAAAGATGGTTCATTTTGGTTTTCATCATCATTTCATTCTGTTCTCAGCCTCCGAAGCTCCGTTTCCCAGCAATTGATGGGACTGTGTTTTGAACATTTTATTAGGTTGTAAGATAAGATACAAAATACTAAAGTAAATAAGAAAGCAGTGGAGGGGAAAGAGAAGTGAGGAAGCAGCAATTGATGGACTGAAATGTCTGGGATGGCCCAGGTAGTCCATGACTTACAACAGTTTGTTTAGTGACAATTCAAACGGCACCCAAAAAAGTGACTTATGACTATTCTTCATACTTACGACCGGGGGTGGGATTCTTCCTGGTCGGACCAGTTCTATAGAACCGGTTGTTATGATTCTGCCCAGTTCAGAGAACCAGCAAATCACCACTGGCAGGCCCCTTCCCTCCCCTCCCCTCCTCTCCCCACCCACTCACTCCTACCTGGCACGCACACCATCAAACTTGCCTGTGTTTGGTAAGTTGCTATTTTTCCTTTTTTTTCCCCCCAAGCCTCAGCTGTCCTGCTGTGCTGGGAGATTTAGAGTAACTAGAAAGCAGGAAACTGTTGGATTTCTTGCTTTCTAGCTAATATAAAAGCAGAGCTGAACCTTCCTTCAGATTGAAAGCTTCTATTTTTCAGTGCAGACTCGGGCAGCAGATTGCAGAAAGGTAGATTTCTGAGTGAACCTGTGATTCTGCGAGCAACTCAATCTGCCTGCCTGCTTTGTATGGTTTTGGGTAAAAGTTACTCTTTTTTTAATAAACAATTCAATATTTACATAAATATTTATAATATTTACATACAAACTACGACCAGCCAGTCACATGACCACCAAGCTACACCTAGAAATTAGGCCACGCCCACAGAACAGGTTGTTAAGAAATTTGAATCCCACTCCTGAACCAAGGTTACTTATTTAAGAACTGCAATTATTCACTTAACAAATGTGGCAAGAACTGTCGTAACATGGGGCAAAACTCACTTAACAAATTTCTCACTTAGCAACCTACATTTTGGGCTCAATTGTGGTCGTAAGTCAAGGACTAACCGTATTTATTCATCAGCTTTCCAGATTTGCTTTTTTTAAATTCATTACATGTCGTCACCCTGGGTTTCCTGGGATTTTTTTGTTCTTTTCTGCTTTTCTTAAAAAACACATGGCAGTGCTAGTGCAGAGGGTGGTTTTGCCAGCAAAACTACAGGTAGTCCTTGACTTACGATCACGATTAAGCCCAAAATGTCTGTTGTTAAATGAGGCAATTGTGAAGTGAGTTCCGCCCCATTTTACGAACTTTCTTCCAACAATTAAGTGAATCACAGCAGTAGTTCAGTTAGTAGCATGGTTGTTAAATGAATCTGGCTTCCCCATTGTCTTTGCTCGTCAGACGGTCACAAAAGGGGATTGTGTGACCCCGGGAGGACACTGCAATCATCGTAAAGAGGAGACCATTGTTAACTGTCTGCCTTTTAATCATGTGACCAAAGGAATGCCACAACGGTCATGTGAAAAACAGTCCTAAGTCACTTTTTAAGGTGCCCTCATAACTTCAAACAGTCACTAAATGAACTATTCTGTATGAAGCCATCTGGATTTAAAACTCCAAAGCCGAGAAGCTGTTTCTCTTGTTTCACCACCAGGGATGGTGAAACAAGAAAACCAAGGAAGACAATTAAAAGAGACCACTAAAGACCACCACCTCCTCCTTCTCTTCCTCCTCCTCTTCCAGAAGTCCCCAAAGGATGGACATTTTCATCTCTGGATGTTCCTCTCCCTATCACCTTGCACAGGTGAGCGGCCAATGTGGCCGAGGCCTTTTTGCTCACAGCATCGCCCTCATCCAACAGGGGCATTGCAGCAATGAAGATAACTCTGTAACCGGCCTGGTTACCTTCTGGAGCTGCCTGTCCTCCTCGTTCCTCCCATGCCCTCAGAGGTTTTCCCATGCCCGATGGCCAGGCGGATGAGTTCTGCCAAGCACAACGGACAGACACTGCCGCTTCCCATTTCCAAGGGCCGCCCAATTGGCTTTTTAACGAGGGGAAGATAAAAGAGAATGAAATGAAACTAAAACGGAAATGAACAGCTCGGAGACGGCGAGAACTGGGCTTCGAGCCAAATGGGTCCTCCTGGAATTACCTCTGAACACAACACCCCAACTTCCCCTCTTCTTCCCGAAATGACACAGGGCATCCTAATTATTACTGGGGTTTTCAAATTGCCTTAAAGACCTTTGGGTTTCATTGGATTTTATTAATTGCAGTGCTTTAAATTAGTTTAGACTATTGTGGCTCCAGGCTGTTTTGTGTGTGTGTGTGTGTGTGTGTATATATAATCGGTGAAATCTAGCCAGAGATCAGGAACTTGAACCCAAGCCTGAGAACAAAACCCTGCTTTGCAAAATGGAAGCTACCCCTCCTTTCCCTTAGCCAGCAAAGGTTTCCCCATGGAGGGGCTTCCTCACAGAGATCTACTGTGGCTACTAAGGTTGACTCAACCTTCCATGTCAAGGTGTTGAGATTTAATAGCCGGTCCAGCTGTTGTAAGGCTGATGCAATAAGGATGAATCAGCATGGTTATTGCCGCTTTAAGATTGAGGATGGGTCCGCAGGGTTTTACCACTTTAAGAAACTGTGTATATAAATGAGACCATGAGAGGGCATATCTCTCTCTCCTTGTGTTCTGTCTTCATTGTGGTTCTCCGTGCAGAGTAAAGATTGCTTGCTTGCCAGGTATTTGCCTACCAGGAATATGTATGTATATAGCTGTCTTGTATATAATCCACTGTTAAATGATAAAGCCTCTGTGTGCTGTATTTTGCTCCTGGATTGTCTCACAATAGTAGTCATGCTGCAAACACTCTGACATTCCATACTTCCAAGGTGGGTAAAATGAGGACCCAGATTGTTGGGGGGCAAGAGGGCTGACTGTCAACTGCTTAGAGAAGGCTGTAAAAGCACTGTGGAGCAGTATTTAAGTCTAAGTCCTGGTGTTATTGCTATGTAAGAGCCATGGTGGTGCATTGGTTAGAATGGGGTATTGCAGGCAAAATCTACCCACTGCCAGCAGTTCGATCCTGACCAGCTCGAGGCTGACTCAGCTTTCCATCCTTCCAAGTTGGTTAAAATGAAGACCCAGATTGTTGGGGACAAGAGGCTGACTCTGTAAACTGCTTACAGGGGGCTGTGAAGCACTGTGAAGCGGTATATAAGTCTAAGGGCTATTGCTATTGCTACTGATCCAGGATGTTCTTCATCTGGATGAAGAGAACAGGCAGAAAAATTGACAAGGCCAACGATTGTGAAGGAGAGGGACCTCCTGCCTGAATCTCCTTTCAGATCTGGAATAATGTAAATGGTAATTAATATACAGAGCTCGCCATCACAAGACATGTGGACAGACAGCCTGTGGGCTTTCTTGCATCAGAAGGCAGCTTCAAAAAGGAGCTCCTTTCTTATGATGAAGAAGCATGAAAAGATCCTGTCCCAAAGGTGCTTTTTCAAAAGGACTTTGTTTTTCTTTGAAGACATTTCATTTCTCATCCAAGAAGCTTCTTCAGCTCTTTTTCAAGAGGCAGCTAGACTTTCTGGTTTTTCTTTGAAGACCTTTCACTTCTCATCCAAGAAGTTTGGCTTTTGGGGAGGCTGCAGCACACTGCTAATATTTAACTGATTATCCACTGGAACTTTAACATCCCTCTGGCAGTTACTGATATTGAGCCAAGTTTCACCAAATCTGTACCTGAACATTTGGTTTTCCCTGCCTAATCTGTACCTATAATTCAGTTTTTCTTGCCTAATCCATACCTGTTGATTCTGTTTTTCTTGTTTAATCCATACTTGTAATTCAGTTTTTCCTGCCTAATCCATACCTGTAATTTGGTTTTTCTTGCCTAATCCATACCTGTAATTTAGTTTTTCTTGCCTAATCTGTGCTTGCACTTTTGATTTTCCTTGCCTTCCTCACCATTGACTTTCCTTTTGTTAAATAGGACCCAGTATTCAAATTTGTCAATATCCATCTGGATCTTTTATAAAGATTTTAAAGAGTACTGGACATAAAACTGAACCTTGGGGCTGATGGGTCTGTAGTTTTTTGGATCTGTTTTTTTGGATCTCCTTTTTTGAAAATGGGAAACACATCTGCTCTCTTCCAGTCCTCTGATAGTACCCCAGGTCCTCCAGGATCTTGAAAGATATGGTTCAGTGGTTCCAAGATCACATCTGCCAGCTCCTTTAGAACTCAAGAATGTAATCTGTTAGATCCTGGTGATGTGAACTCGTCTAGAGCGGACAGGTATATTAAAACCACTCCAATTTGCTGGCTTTCTGTTCTGAGCCATATAGCTCTGCCAACTCTGTGGAGCCTTCTTGGAAAGAGGGGTCAGAGAGGCCATCTATGTCAATATTGAACAGCCCTCCCTCAACAGAGGAGGGACACGACATCATCTATCTCCAGTCTACAACACAGTCCTTTCAGCAGTTCCAAGAAGGCTCCGCAACCATTCGCATTATTGAGGGGACCTTGAGGACATAGATAGACCTCCAAGTGGCCTCAACTACCCTCTAAAAGGATGCAAATGACCAGCTGTCTGCAAGGAATATAAATCCTTTAATTCCCCACCATCCAAGTCAGAGCTGAAGAAGCTTCTTGGGTGAGAAGTGAAGCGTCTTCAAAAGAAAACCAGAAAATCCACTTGCCACTTGAAAAAAAAAAAGCACCTTTGGGACATCCAGGATATGCATGGACATGAAAAGATGCTTCATTCCAAGGAAAGACTGTGGTTTAGTAAACAGCTACTATTTGGTTTTTTTTTTTTTTAACCCTACTTGGAGATGCTGCCATTGAATTGCTCCGTGCGACCTCAGGGTGTAGGTGATCATCCATAAAATTTTGAATATTTTATATTCAACCTGTGTCTGCCGTCCTTATTAGCATGAGTGGCAAAATGCTGCCCTCTTCAGGATGCAGAAAACCGGAGCTGGATTGTTTGAGAGGGTGTGTGTGATCTGCAGAAACAGATAAAAGCCACTCGGGGTTGGAAAGATGGAAACTTAAAATTGGAACAGGAGGTATCTGACAGTATGATCAAAGCCAGCTCGTTGTTCATGTCCCATGACTGGAAGCAAGCACTGATGCTTCAGATGTTCCTGGCACGGTCCTTGCTGCTCACGGCCACTGTGAGCGCAAGTGGAAGACACACAAAAGCGTTGTTTCCCAAATCCAAGCAAGCAATGAAAAGGAAAGACAAGTTCATCAGGATTTGCTTTCTGATATTGATATATATACATATAGATAGATAGATATTATTATTATTATTGAAAATGTTGAAGGTGTCAATAAAAACAAACAGGGCTGGAGCTGGAGTCCCAGATGTTCTTTTTTAAATCTTTGTGTGGCGTTAAGTCCTTCGGCCAGATAAGACACCAGAGATCCGGCGAGGCTTCGTGTTTGCCAAGCCAGCTTTATTCTTCTGCCAGCAAGTCTGTGGGGCAGCTGAGCAGATACAGAGATATTTTGACATATCAAAGCCAGCTGCGGCAAACAGAGTCTAAAAAGAACTCCAGGCAGCAGAGAGAGAAAAGCAGAGCACAAAACAAATCAGAGCAAATTTACCCAAAGAGAATGTGAGCCTGAAAAACAGCTTTGTTTCTTTGTTTTTCTTTTTCTTTTCTTTTTTCTCTCCCTCCCTCTTTTTTCTTTCTATTTCTTTCTTTCTTTTCCTTCCTTCCTTTTCTTTCTCACATCCTGCAACAGGAGTATATTTTTTTCTGCTACCTGTAAAATATACGTTGGTGGCCAACGCACAGCCGACAGTCTGAGGTCAGTGCCTGGCAGTGACCATCAACAAGCACCTAGTTCTCTGAGATCTCTGAGGATGCATACTCAATCCTCATAAAACTGCCTTGCCTTGCACACACACACACACCCGCATCCCTGAGTTGGAAAGGAAGACCTAGAGGCTGGGTGGTGAGGGTTTGGTGAGATGGAAAGCTGACTCAGAACCCCGAAATGGGAGGTAATCCTTGTACGAAATCACAGGTGTGAGGGTGGGTGAACAAGCCCAGCACGAAGAGGGAAGCAGGGACACTTGAAAGCCGCAGCAAACAAGGCTCCAGTTTTGGGTGCCCAGCTGGAAGCATCAAAAGAATCCCCTTCAAATGCCGGTGCGCTTCAGCCTGTAGGGTATCAAGCCTCTGTATGGATGAACAGTATCCCAACATACATCAGGGGAGCCATGGATTGCTCTCCCCTTATACTCTTGGGGAGGTACCATCCAAAACCAGCAGCACCTCTTCAATGCTCATCAAAACACCTGCATGAACAGGATGGAGTCATCTCTACCTGCATGTTTGTTTGCTTCGGGAATAATCATGTTACATCTTATCTCCAGCCCGAAGCATTACGAAGCTCCATCCACATAAGCACCGCTGTTCTCGTCATGAAAGGCAAAGAATCTGGTTTGATTTTGTGTCAATCCGGGACCCGTCTCCCTCCCCCCCAAAATTGTGATTCCTGTTGTTCAAAATTATCACTGCATGGGGCATTTGGGCTCCTTCAGCTTCTCCTTCAGGCCCACTGGTGTTTTGAGCAAGGGAGCCTCTTGGGAAAACTATGATTGGCAGATCTTATCTGACTCTTCTCAAAGACTCTGTTGCCAGCAACTTTATGAAGGGTGGCAGAGGGAACATGCAAATCGATGCTGCAATCCAACATGGACAGCGATGTTCAGAGAAAATGTGAACGATTGCACTCCATGGAGTGGTCTATTAGTCAGGTGAGGCATTGCTAATTCAAAGAAGATGGAGAATGTCGGCACCTGGACTCTAAAGGAGATCTGGTACCAGGTTCTCAGAACAGCTGGGAAATGACCCAAAGTCATTTTTCCTAGAATACCACAGCTAGAGCTCCCTCCAGTAGAAACTTTAAGATCGGAAAGTAGACGTTGGGGGAACAAAATGCATTAGATGCGGTGATTAACTTGCTTTAGCGCTTTTGATTTTTTTTTTTCTTTGCCGGTGAGATTTTCCCTGTCCCCCCCCAATGAAAAAAATCTATTTTAAAAGGGATTTTTATTACGTGGCCTTGGGGAATTCTAGGCCCGGAGCGCAAACCTTTTGATTGCAGAGAAAGGAAGAAACAACAGCAAAAAGCAAACTCAAGAGGACCGAGAACTTTTTATAAAGGTGATTTCCCCCTTCGCGAAAAGGAAACATTTCAGGAAATCTGACATTCACAGATCAAGAAAAAAAGAAAACCTTGTGTAGTTTGGTGAAGATTATAAATTATACATACGTATGTATGTGTGTGTGTGTGTGTGTATACACACACACATATATATACACACACACGTGTGTATGTGTATGTGCTTGTGTGTTGGTGTATTCTGGAAAAGCTTTTTGAGAAGAACTATTTTCAGGGAAGCTTCTATTCCCATATGTCTCCCTAGAGTTTGGGGAGGGAGCCAGGGGGAGCCAGAAGGATGCCGAAGACATAAAAAAGTCCCAACAGAAGGTTGAGCTTGGCTGTCCTTTGCGGGATTTTGAGAAAACTCTGGCTCCGGAACTGCCGTTCCAGGGAAAATGCCATGGGCAGGGTGAGGAGAGGCAGAGCCATACTGACGGTGTAGCGAGTAGCCAGGACGCAGAAGATGAGGTAGGGCAGGAAGAGCAAGCTGTTGTAGAGGACGTAAGAGAGCGTGGGGCCGATGAGAATGGCCAGCGTAACAATGCCCGCCTGCTGGTCGGACTCCATGTCCCGGGTGTTGTTGCTGTGCAGGATGGCCTCCGTGCTGAGGGCCAAAGGCACGGCATAGAGCAAGGGTGAGATGGATAGGTAGCCCACCTGGAGGGCGTAGGCGAACATCACAGCCAGGGGCCCAAAGGTGATTAGGATGACCACATCACCCAGCGCAACGTACTTAAATCCGATGCCTGCAACAATGACAAGGAGGGGAAGTTAAATACCTCTAGCAGAGGACATCTTGGCTTCTCCTGAGGCAGAAGGTTCCACGGACAAGGGCCGAGGATGCCACGGCCAACTCACCACGGGACAAGTCAACGGTGCATTCATCATTTCATTCAGTTACTTTTATGAGTGGCAACCCACGTTTTCGTCAAAATTAACTCTTGTATTTCTGGATTGACTGTTTTATCATTATTGGCCACGGTTCCGTTGAAATTCATTTAACTTTCATTTGTTGAATTGTCCTGTGGCGAATTGTCTCATTCCATACGAACAAACAGCACTTAAGAATCCCCTAATATTATATCAAAAACAGCTCTACAAGATTAAGGTACTGGGATAACGAAGAACATGCTTGCTAGATCTGCTCCTGAGCCAACCCCCCACCCCAAATCTTCCCTTCCCCAGGGTCTTTCCACTGAGGAAAATTCAATTCACTGCCATACAGGGCCGTGGTGGTGTGATGGTTAGAATGCAGTATTGCAGGCTGACTCTGCCTACTGCCAGCAGTTCGATGCTGACCGGTTCAAGATTGATTCCGCCTTCCATCCTTCCAAGGTCGGTAAAATGAGGACCGAGATTGTTCGGGGAAACAGTCTGATTCTGTAAACCACTTAGAGAGATGGGTGTAAAGCACTGTGAAGTGGTATATAAGTCTAAGTGCTATTGGGCATGCTTTCCCTGCAGAAGATCCCAGGATTAATGGCTCTTGCAGTTTAAATATGAGCCTCTGTGGCGCAGTGGTTAGAGTGCAGTACTGCAAGCTACTTCCGAAGCCAGCTGCCTACAATTTGGCAGCTACAAGTTCAAATCCCACCAGGCTCAAGGTTGATTCAGCCTTCCATCCTTCTGAGGTGGGTAAAACAAGGACCCAGATTGTTGGGGGCCAGAGGGTGACTTTGTAAACCGCTTACAAAGGGCTATAACACACTATAAAGCGGTATATAAGCTTAAGTGCGATTGTTATTGCTATTAAAGCATTTCCAGGAAGTGTAGAAGAACAGCCCTTAATGCTAAAGAGCTTCCTAGCAATTATTAAAGTCATATTTGTATTCACAAAAACAGAGAGAGCTCTGTGAAACACCAGCCTTCTAACCTATCATTTGTCCCTTTATTCATGGAAGCAGGATAAAATCAAGATTAAGTAAATGTTGGTTTCTTTTCCAACTTTGATTCGGACATACAGGCCATATAACTCAATTTCTGAGCCTGGTCTAAAATTTAAACTGGCAGCAATTAATGGGATGCAGATTCCTCCCCCCCTTTCTCCTGTGTTCCACAGCGTGGAAGGGAGACCACACAGAAAGGCCCTGCTTACCTCCAGTGTAGAGAAAAGAGCTGGAGAGCCCTCCAAAGTAAATCAAGGCCAGGTGTTCCAATTTGAGGGTGGAGAAACAATAGAGGCATGCTGCTGAAATGCAACCCAAAGTGTATAGGAAGACCCCAAATCGGACCACATCCTGAGGCTCCAAGATCTGATCCACCAGAGTCCGGTCATCACTCTTCTTGTGGTCAATGCCCTTGGAAAAATCATAGTAGGTGTTCACGAGGTTGCCAGCCCCATGGACTGCCAGGACAGTGACGGCGCTGCCAACCAGAAGCCCCAGGTCGAGGGTGCCTTGGGAGCGGTAAGCCAGGGCACTCCCCAGGGCCACTGGGGTGAGAGAAGCACTGAAGCTCCAGGGCCGGAGAGCCAGGACATATGAGGTACATTTGTGTGGCCAGCTGTTGAATGGAGCTCTTTCGTCGGTTGTCTCACTGTTCGGTGGGCTTTCAGTCCCAATATTGATCTTCTCCGTCTCGTCTTCCATTTCCACGGCTGAGCACGCTCCTTTAAGGACAGGTGCTCACAAGTAACCTGAGAAAGGAAAGAAAGAAAAGTTGATGCAATTGCTAGTTTTTTAATGGTTTCCTCTTTCTTTTTCCTGGAAGATGCTTCAGAAGAGGAAGGAGACACTTATTTGGCAAAGAAAAATTGGGCAAACGGTGAAAAAGAAAAGAGGAATGAGACTCTCCCCAGGTGAGGATATGCTTTTCAAAGTCCAGGGACTGATCTGAAAGAGCTAAGAAAAAAAAAAACCAAAGGGAACAAGTGGCAAAATTAAGACAACTAAATATTTTANGAAAGAGCTAAGAAAAAAAAAAAAACCAAAGGGAACAAGTGGCAAAATTAAGACAACTAAATATTTTAAAAAATTGTTCAATTTCTATGGCCGCCCATCCCAGTCAGTGACTCTGGACAGGCATATAAATAGAGATAGCTAACTAAATAGCCAATTTAGCTAAATAATTGCTGTAATATGTCTGAAACTGCAAATCCACAATGCAACTGATAGTAAGCCCTTAGCTGCTAAATGACTGTGTTAAATGATCAGTTTGGCAAGAGACAGTGAGAGAAAGAGACAGAAAGAGAGAAAGAAAGGGAAGGAGAAACAAAGAGGGAGGGAAAGAGGGAGGGAGGGAAAAAACAGAGAAAAAGAGAAAAGAGAGAGAAAGAAAGAGGGAGAGAAAAAGAGACAGAGAGTGAAAGAAAAGGGGAGAGAAAAAGAGGGAGGGTGGGGGAGCGAGAGAGAAAAGGAGAGAGAAAGAGAAGAGAGAGAGAGAGAAGAAAGAGAGAAAAGAGAGGAGAAAGAGAGAAGAGAGAGAAGAAAGAGAAGAGGGGGAGAGAAGGAAGAGAGAGAAGAGTTAGAGAAAAGAAAGAAAGGGAGAGAGAAGAGAGAGAAGGGGAGAGAAAAAAGAGAGAATTGTTTTCCTTCATTGACCCTCAGGGGAGAGAAGTAGCTGCCTTGTTCATTTAGAAGTCTGATTTCACCCTCTTTAAGAGATGACCCAAAATAGGCTCCCCCATGAAGTCTCCCTCATGCTCAGAAAGCCTTCACTTTGTTTGAGGCCAAGAAAGTCAACTCAAGGGTGCAGCAATCTCTTTCAGCTGAATGCCGGCAACGCAAAGCTGCTGCATGGCTCCTGCCTGCTCCAAGAATTCCAACTGGAGGGAGGAAAAAGAAAAAAGAAACGCTGATGGTTCTGAGCCCTCCTTTCCTGTGAGGAATTTCAAAGAAACTGAGGTCATCATATCTTTCTTAAAAATAGGAAGGGATCTCCAGAAGTGGTAGGACTCCAATTCCCAGCAGCCACTCAGCACACCTAATGGGGAGGGGTAATACCATAGTAACACAAAAGCTATCAAATTATGTTTTTCCTGTTGATACTCCAACGATGGATTCAACCAACTTGATTCCGTGCAGAGAATTTCCTGAGCAAAAATGTTTTTCATCAAAGATGGAGCCATATTAAAAAGTACAACTTTCCTTTTTTTAAAAAAACAAAAAACAAAACACCTTCTACCTGCCAAAACGTTTGGCGCTGAGACAGGCAATCTGATCCTCCCTCTCTAATTGCTGGGGACAACTTCATCACTCTGTCACCTCTGGCCATGCTCCCTGGGAAGATGGGAGTTGAAGGATGGGATCAAAACACCTAAGGGCCACTACTGCAGTCTCCCAAACCAGAAGCAGTGCTCTCAAATCCCAAACTGGAGCCCTAGCAGCCTTACCTGGAGAGGCTGGGATCTATTCTGCGCAGATCAGACGTTTTCTCCAGAATAGCAGAGGAAAAAAAACTCAACAGGTTGAAATTAGCAGGGCTGGATTATGCAGACCAACAGGCTTTATATCAAGAAGCCAGGCATTTTCTAGATCTGGATCATGTAATCAGGAGAGTTCTTAACTCGAAATCTGGGAGAAACACAGTGAGGCAGAACCAGATAGATTAGTGGCAAGACATGAAGGATCCAACTGGATGAACTAATTCCCAGTGTCATCTGAGGCTGGCTAATTTGCAGTTAAGGCACCCTCCCAGTAAGAAGGCAGATTGTGGTTTCCAACACACACACCCAACCTCCACTGGCATGCTGTTGTTTTAATGGCTTTATTCTTTGGGCTAGTTAAATATAAATAAACCCCTTACAAAGGCAAAATCTTTCAAAAAGTGGTGCAAAAAAAAATTCAACCATTAAAAAAACAACAACACTACATACCAAACTGTGTGTTTATGCATGGAAGGGGCACCTCATGAAATAAAACCGCTAACTTTAAAGTGTGTTTGATATGTTTTAGTGCAAAACCCTGCACTTGGCATTTACTCTTGGCATCTATTCCGGAACTGTCTGGTTTGGTACAGCAAAGACAGTCAACAACTGTTCATTTAGCGACCATTCAAAGTTATGTCATCAATGGAAATGATGACTTTAAGTGGTTTTCACACTTAACACCATCACAACATCCTTATGGTCACGTGATCAAAATCCAGACTATCAGCAACTGGTTCATATTTATGACCGCTGCAGTGTCCAGGGGTAACATAATCCCCTTTTTGCAACCAATGGGGAACCCTGTTTCACTTAAAAACCGTGTTAACTAATTTACCAACTGCAGTGACTCACTTTACGACTGTGGCAAGCAAAGTCACAAAACAGGGCAAAACTCACTTAACAAACTTTCTCACTTGGCTACCTAAATTCTGGGCCTCAATCCACACAGTTCATTTAGTGACCATTCAAAGTTACAACAGCACTGGGGGGAAAAAAGTGACTTAGGACCATTTTTCACCCTTAGGACCGTTGCAGCTTCACCATGGTCCCATGTTCAAGAATCAGGTGCTTGGCAAATGACTTATAGTTATGATGGTTGCAATGTCCCAGAGTCACGCCATCCCCTTTTTTTTGAGACCTTTTGACAAACAAAGTCAGTGGGGAAGCCAGATTCCCTTAACGACCATGACACTCGCTTAACAACTGCTTAACTCTATTAACAATTGCAAGGATTCACTTGAACAACAGTGGAAAAGAAAGGTTGTTAAAGCGGGGCAAAATTCACTGAATAAATGTTTCCCTCAGCAACTGAAAAATTGAGCTCAATTGTGGTCGTAAAACGAGGACTACCTGTAACAAGCCCCCCCCCAAGCATTTAAAACAGGTTTTGTCGCCCCTCTCCCCCCACCAGGGGCCTCGGTGGCGAATTACTAGGCCTCAGAAACCCGGAGGGACCCCAAGGCCCAAAAGGCGCGGGCTGGGCCCTGGTTTGGGGGTCTGAGAAGGAAGAACTGGGATGACAGCTGGAAGGCCTGCCCTGTTTCCCCCTCAGAGGCGCTCCCGGGGCATCCCCGAGTCCCAGGCCCGCAGTGGATCACGGGTCTCGGGGTCCGAGGCCGGGAGCGTCTCCTCAGGACTCACCAGGCGGGACGGCGCGGCGCTTTGCCCGGGAACCTTCTCCCTGCCGCCTCCGCCCCTGACCGGGGGAGGGAAGGAGGGAACAAAGGGAGGGCTGTGAGGGGCCTCCCAAAGGCTCCAGGCCGGAATCCGGTCCCGCAGCCCGTGGTTTCCGTCTCTCCGAAAGGGCAACCCGCTTGATTCCCTTCCCGAACCCCGAAATAATTAAAAAAAAAGAAAAAAAAGGAGGAGGCCCCCAAATGCCAGAGAAACAGCTTAGCACCGAATTAGGAAAAATAGAATGCATTGACAGAAGGGAAGGGAGAGGGAACCATAAAGCCCGGCGGCGTCTATTCTATGAAATACGGTCGTGTGGCTCAATAATTCACTACTGGAACTAAATGGGCGACAATTGTATTTCCTGTACAGTCACTGACGCCTATGAAGGGATTTTTAAAAAAATATATGCACGCCTATTCTGGGTATTACGGTAGAGGGGCGCCTCCATGACCTTCACACCCGCGAGACGTTGGATTCTGAGGCGGGGGGGGGGAACTTTTCAGCGGTGTACGTTAACCATAGAGATGGAGTCGCAGGCCGCTTAGACACTTGCACATGCGCAATCTCGCGTTGCCTTTCAAGAGGGAGGGAGGCGGGAAGAACTCTTACCTTCCTATTGATATCGGAGAGCCTCGCCTTTTTTGTGGGCGGGGCCGGGAGTGGCAAAGGCGGGGCCAAGGAGCAAGCGTTTTTGCCGTTGCTATTGGCTGAACGCCGTGGCTATCTGCTCGGTTCAAGGAAGCCGATTGGGCTGACTTGCTACGAAGGCGGGAGAAATTTTGAGGCGGCAACCCCAGCCTCAAAAGCAAAACAAGAACAAACTTTTTGTGCAACCAAGTGAAATCTTTGCCTTTGTGCTGAATTATCCTGGGCGACTGAACACGCCTCCGTTTTTAATGTTAAACTGCGTCCACACACCTCCCTCCCTACGCCCAAAACCAACCTTGCGTTGCAACCCTCTTGCAAAAACTCACGATTTGCACCATCCAGAATTTTCAACAATTATCTCCCCGCCTTGGGATCAAGGGCTCACACACACACACACACACATACACCGATCCAGAAACTTACACTGCCTTGAGCGGGAATCAAAAGACCAGAAAACGCCCCTTTCCCTCCCGAAACGCGGAAATCCCGAGGTTGGCGGCTCCCGGGCACTCTGCACGCGCTCAGAGGCTCGGCAAACCGAGCCTCCTGAGTAAGCTTTGCAAAAGAGAGGGGGCAATCGCCTCCCGCCCCCCCCTCCCCCCGGTCCTGGTTGCTCTCGATGCGGAAAGACGGGGCCGGCAGGGGATGATGGGACCTGGAGTCCAACCTCCAGGGTATGGGGCTCCGTTTCCCCTGAGCCTGCAACGGGACCCGCCTTGCTGGCTGCTTGCCCCGCCCCTCCGCCGGCCCCGCCCCCTCCCGACCTCAGCTGGGCTTGCCTGGCAGGAAGGCGAAGAGAGCCGTTTCCTTGGCCGCCGCCGAGCGACATTCCCCCCCGGGTCACCGCCGCCTGCTGCTGCATGCTGCTCGCCCCCCCCGCCGCCCGCCGTCCGCTTTCCGGGCCAGTGTAAAACCCCCGGGTTAGGGAAGCAGCCCAGCCCACAGAAGGAGGCCAAGCCGAGATTCTCGCCGCTTTTGCATCCCCCCCCCCGCCTAATGAGGCAGCCCCAATCCTTCCAAGACCCGGCAAGAGACAAAGACAGATGCCTTGAGCAGAGAGTTACAAGGAAGGATTGCCCCGAGCTGCCGGAGGAGCGGAGCAGATGTCGACATGCCGGAGAATGAAGCAGCGGCTCCTCCGAGACCAGGCCAAGAAGATGAGCGAAAGGGAGCAAGAAGCCCTCGGAGCATGTCCGAGTTGGAGCAGAAGCGAGCAAAGGATGGGCCCCTCTGAGCAGTCCAGAGTTGGAGCAGATGGAGCAGAGGTGCTCTGAGCATGTCAGAGTTGGAGCAGAAGGAGCAAAGAAGCCCCTCTGATACATGTCCAGATTGGCAAGCAGAAGGAGCAAAGAATCCCCGAACTCCAAAGGTTGCAGAGAAGCAATGCTCTCAGCAGTGGATGAGCAGAAGGAGCAAGAATGCGAACAGCCTGGCAACAAAACCCCTCTGAGCATGTTCCAGAGTTAGGAGCAGAAGGAGCAAGAGATTGCCCGTCTGAGCAGTTCCAGAAAGTTTTGGAGCAGAAGAGCAAAAGAAGCCCCTCTTGAACATGTCCAGGAGTTGGAGCAGAGGAGCAGAAGGACGCCCCTCTGAGCATTGTCCAGGAGTGGAGTCCAGAAGGAGCAAGAGATGCCTCTGAGGACATTCCAGAGTTGGAGCAGAAAGGAGCAAGAGTGCCTCTGAGCATGTCCAGAGTTGGAGCAGAAGAGCAAAGAATGCCCCTTCTGAACATGTCCAGAGTTGGGAGCAGAAGGAGCAAGAGTGCTCTGAGTTGTCCAGAGTGTGGAGCAGAAGGAGCAAGAGTCCTCCTCTGAGCATGTCCAGAGTTGGAGCAGAAGGAGCAAAAGAATGCCGACATTCCATTGCGACAGCAAATTGCTCTCATCGAGTTGGAGCAGAAGGAGGCCAAGAATGCCTCTGAACAATGTCCAGGAGTGGAGCAGAAGGAGCAAGAGTGCCTCTGAGCATGTCCAGAGTTGGAGCAGAAGGAGCAAAGAATGCCTCTGTTTTTAATTCATTTTTTTTTAAATTTTGGAATAGTAGTATTGTCAGGCATATTGTTTACAGAAAAGCAAAGAAAAAACAAAAAAGGAATATTAACATATATATGAACAACAATAGTAATAGTGTGACAGACAGTTTTTAACTGGATTTCTCTTTTATTTTGAGCTTGTTTGTTATTCTGTTGATTATACTGGCAATTTATTAATTATAATCCATCTTTTTATTTCATACATAGCGAATCTTCATTTAATTTCTACCTCTTATCTCTAACCACTGGTAACAGTCTGTGTCTCTTTGGTCCTTATTTTTAATGTCAATCTATCCATCTCTGCACAATCCAAATATTTTTCCGAATTACATCCTCATCTGATTGAGTGTCTAATTTTCCCAGTATTTGTGCAAATACAATCCTTGTGCTGTAGCCAAATAGGCTGCAAAACTAGATATATTGAGTCCCTTTAATCCCCCTCTGCCATTTATACCCAATAAAACTATTTCTGTTTCAGATCTATGTGTGCTTTGATTCATTCTTTTCCAATCCATGTGATGTATTTTTCAATCTAAATTTTCTTGCTTTCATGCAAGTCACCACATATTTTATGATAAAAAGTACCTGGGTCTGATTACGATTCCACTGCAGCCAAAGGGGCAAGAGTGCTTCTTGAGCACGTCCACGAGTTGCACCAGGTACTTTAGGAAACCAGATGGCTTTTTTGGGGGGGGGGGGCACTTCCTGCTGCAACCGTTCTGTGTCCTTGGGATTTGAGGGCGCTAGTCCTCATGATGTTTGTTGAACACTCTCAGTTCTCTCCAGAGGAAGGAACTGACCCTGCAGGACTTACCGGAGGACCTTTTCCTGGACGTGCTCTCCAGGGTTCCCAAGCAGGACCTGATCCACAACTGCCGGCTGGTCTGCAAACGGTGGCGTGACCTAGTGGACCTCCCCGTGGTCTGGAAGAGGAAATGCGAGCACCTGGGCTTCCGCCTGGAGCAGCTGGAAGGCAGCCTTCCGGATTGGAGGGCCTTCTTCTTCAGTTTGAGCGCCAGGAATCTCCTGAGGAACGTTTGCGGAAGAGGTTAGTCCTTGCTTTGAAAGGCTCTTCGGAGCCGGATGGCCTTTCCAAAAGATAAGAGGCCCCCACCCCACCCCACCCCCCCAAAAAGATCCATGCGGTTAACTGACACACGCAGGAGCATGGCCCTTTAAGAACAGGGAATTTGCATGCACGGCTTTGTGTGCAAGAAATGCAAGTGAGAGAACAGCAATAGCAATAGCCCTGAAACTTATATGCCACTTTATAGGGCTTCCCAGCCCTCTCTAAGCGGTTTAGAGTCAGCCTATTGCCTCCCCCCCCCCCCAACAATCTGGGTCCTCATTGGACCCACCTAGGAAGGACGGAAGGCTGAGTCAACCTGGAGCCTGGTGGGATTCGAACTGCCAAGTCAGCAGAAGGAGCCTGCAGTACTGTACTCGAACCACAGTGCCGAGGGTTTCTCCCCCCCAAAAAAAACAAAAACTAGCTTTCAGCATGCAGGGAGTGCTTCAAGTCTAGCAAAGGAAGCCATGAGAGGGAAAGCAGAGACCCAGATGAGAACTGGCAAACCGGGTGGACCAATAGGGTTTCCTGCCTAAGCTGGGGGTTGGAATAGAAGACCTCCAAAGTCCCTTCCAAATCTGTTATTCTGTTCTAATTCCAACACCCGGTCATTTCTTGTTAATAATTCTTCTTCTTCTCCTTCTTCTCCTTCTTCTTCTTCTTCTTCTTCTTCTTCTTCTTTCTTCTTCTTCTTCTTCTTCTTCTTCTTCCTCTTCTTCTTCCTCTTCCTCTTTTCTTCTTCTTTCTCTTCCTCCTCCTCATCCATCATCATCTCCGTCTTCATCTCATCCTCTCCTCCTCCTCCTCCTTCTTCTTCTTCCTCTTTTCTTCCTCTTTCTCTTCCTCCTCCTCGTCCATCATCATCTCCGTCTTGTCTCCTCCTCGTCTCCTTTTTCTTCTTCATCTTCATCTCCTCCTCTCCTTTTTTTCTTTTTCTTCTTCTCCTTTTTTCTCCTTCTTCTCCTCCTCCTTTCCTGCAGCGGGGCTGAGATATTGGGAACTGCGTTCTGCGGACTGGATGGCAGACTGGATGCCCGAGGATATCCCCAGAGGGTTCAAGAGGCATTTCCCCAAGATATTTAGGAAAAAACGCAAATCTCCTCTTCCAGACACTGTTTGGACGTGTTTTGTCCCAACATGGCATCAGAATGGCGGTCTGAGGTATTTTAAATTTTGATAACAGGATTACATGCGGGCTTTGTCTTCCCAGGAATTGGGAAGGAGTGATGCCCCCCCCCACCTCCCCCCAGGTCCAAACCAGGCCTGTGCAAAGAGTCTGAGATTGTACAGGTAGTCCTTGACTTACAACCGCAATTGAACTCAACGTTTGTATTGCTAAGTGAGAAATTTGTTAAGTGACTAGTGCTCCATTTTGCAACTTTTCTTGCCATGTTGGTTCAGTGTACATCTGTCAACTCATAAAACATTTCCATGGTCTTTTTTGGAGTTGCCAACAGAAAGGGCGGGGGGGGGGAGAAAGGGTTTGAAAGAGCAATGCGGCAGCTCGGAAATCAAAAGCGCATTCCATAGTTTTTCAAAGATAGTTTCTTGGTGACCGAAGTTTCTACCAAGCTAAATTCTAACTGGAGAGCATGATCGATGATTCTTGACTATGGATGTGTCCCATTGGAGAATATGAATTAGGATACACCCAGGGGGTGGAGGAAAATATATTTGTGGTCTTTTTAGAGTTGCCAATAGAAAGGGTAGGGAGAAAGGGATTTGAAAGAGCAGTGCGGCAGCTTGGAAATCAAAAGTGCATTCCATACTTAGGTGACTGAAATTTCTGCCAGGCAAAATTCTAACTGGAGAGCATGATTGATGACTCTTGGCTGTGGATGTGTCCCATTGGAGAATATGAATTAGGATACACCCAAGGGGTGGGGGTAGGAAACCAGGGTCAAGGGTGACCATGAATGATGTGCCTCAGAATCGGCCACACCCAGGCAGTGCCGGCATGTTAACTCCCAATCAATCCTTTTGAAGTTTTGGAAGTTTGGTTCAAGACTCATGATTTAAATGGGGGGAACTGCCAGAATCTTGACAGTATCGCTGCAGTTGTTAAAAATTAGCAACATCGTTGTTAAGTGAATCTGGCTTTGTTTGTCAGAAGGTCGCAATTGGAGGATCTTGCATGACTCCGGGACATTGCGACTGTCATCGATGTGGGTCAGTTAAGCGCCCGAATGTAAATCGTGTGACCATGGGGATGCCGCAACGGTTGTTAAGTGTGAAAAATGGTCTCAGGTCACCTTTTTTCAGTGCCATTGTGACTTCAAACGGTCAGCTAGGTGAACTGTAATAAGTCGAGGACCGTACAACCTGCAGAAGGGGGATTTCGTTCAGGGGCTTCTGACTTCTGACCCTCTCTGGCTCCTCCGGTGCCTTCTCCAGGCGAGGAATGGCCTTTTGGCATTTCTACCTCTCTTTTAGGTTTTTTGTGAAGAAGGCACAACGGGTCATCTTGAAGGACAAAGGCATCTCAAACTGGATAATGGATGAAATGAAGCCCCAAATCACGGTGAAGGATTGGTGAGTACTGTAGAATGCAAAAAAAAAAGGGAATGGGAGCGAATTGTATGATGATGAATGGGTTCTCTTTCTTCAAAGCGCCCCAAATATTCTCTTGAGAAGAAAACTCAGCTTCCCCAAATGTTGTGTTTCACTTAAGAAGGAGGAAAACAATCAAGTTTCTAGTCCTTACTGCCTGCCAAATACGCTTGGGGTTAGGCTGGGTTCTTCATGCCCAGCTGTGGTGGGATTCAATTTTTTTTATTACCAGTTCTGTGGGCATGGCTTGGTAGGCGTGGCAGGGGAAGGATACTGCAAAATCCCCCTTCCCTCCCCACCCCANCGTGGCAGGGGAAGGATACTGCAAAATCCCCCTTCCCTCCCCACCCCACTAACCTGCTTTCCAGCTCTGTTCTCCTGGGCAGGGCAACCATAGGAGAGCCAGCCGATCGGCTGGGACTCAATGGGAGGCAGAGAAGAGATGGGGTTGGCGGGGCCAGTCACAGGCGGGAATTGGCCAGTTCTCCCAGTGACTCAACATTTCCGCTACTGGTTCTCCAGAACTGGTCAGAACCGGCTGAAGACCCACCTCTGATGCCCAGAGCTCAGAGAGCGAAGATAGTTGGTTAAAATGAGATTGACCGTTTTATCATTCTAGAACCAGGGCCTTCAATCTTGGCCACTTGAAGACTTGTGGACGTGGCTGGCTGGGGAATTCTGGGAGCTGAAGTCTGCAATTCTTCAAGTGGCCAAGTTAAAGACCCCTGATTTAGAGGATATAAGTTAAGCTGGAGGGAAAAGTTGTTGTTTTTTTTCCTTCCAACATTAGGCTGTCCAAAGAGATGGTTTTTACTTTGCCTCCTACAATACCCTCTACATCAGGGGTCCCCAAATTTGGCAACTTGAAGACTTGTGGTCCACAAGTCTTGAAGCTGCCAAGTTTTGAGATCTCTGCTCTACCTTATTTCAGACCCAAAATGGCCTTTGGAAGCAGCCAGCTGATGCTTGCTGCTTTCTGTCCCTTTTTTCTCCTCTGGAAAAACAGGTATTTTAATGTGGACAATTCCCAATACCAGCTGACGGTGAAGCTGCTCTCTGCCGATTGCCAAGTCCTCCAAGATTACTGCAAGATGTTTGAAGTCCGAGAACGAGTGCCTACTGTGGAAGAATGGCGGGAGGTAAAAACAAAACACTGGACATCCCTTAGTCTGAAATCCCTTACTCTCCCGCTCAAGTAGGGGGTGGGGCTAGATGACCTACAAGGTCCCTTCCAACGCTGTGTTCTAGGAATTAAAATAAACCCCTAGCAACCAAAGGTAGATTTTGCATTTTATAGCAATTTCCACCCCCACCCCCTCCTATCCCCTCCTTCTCCAGACCCAACTGTTCATGTGTTTTTCTCCTCTGTAGGTTTCGTACATCTTTGAAAATTACCCGTCGGGAGTGCGCTATATCGATTTTGAGCACAGAGTGGGTTGGCGGTCCGCAGTGAAAGTAACCAACAGTAGCATCACAGTTGATTTAGTATGATGACGGGGATGGCTGGCCCAGGGCTCTTTATTTAGCACTTTTATGCTTTGATATTGTTTTAGAAGGGAGGGATTTTCTCTGTTTATATGTATTTTCTGAAAGCTGTATGTTTACACTTGCACACCAACCATAAATGCTGCTGATCATTCCACGGGACAATGGCAATATTTTCAGATCATGGGGAAGTGGGGGGAATAGCAAGGAGAACAGATTATGGAGATAATTTCCATATTCAAGTTTCCTGTTTAAAATTTGGGCGAGGGATTATGGAGGTAATTTCCATGTTTATTGTTAAAAGTTCAGGTGAGAGAGCACAGAAGGCTCTTTTGTGCGCATGTTCTGTGACCAAGACACGGACTTCACAAACAATGTTGGGACAAGCGAGAACAAATATGAAGCCAGAACACAGGCAGGCAACAGGGAAATTTGATTTTTTTTAATGTGTTAAATGCCTTGATTGTGACTTGCTAATTATCGATATTCACTATAATTTGCTTTCTCCCACATGTTTCTTTTAGGCAAATTCAGAGGCAGTTTTTATCTGAAATATATTTAAACAGTAAGACCTCTGAAGTTCCAGGCCAAATTGTCAAAGGTTATTTTAGTTGTCTGAACAAGAGTACAGGATGTAGTTAAACATGGTGTTTAAAAAAAGAAACGTGGAGATAAAGCATCTTTTCTTTGGAATCTGCTTGCGAGGAATGTCTGCTCAGGCTCCCTTAATTCTCAGTTTTCCATGGTTGAAAATTTCACTCTTTGTAAATGTCTCCTGTCTCTTGCTGTCATCTGATGCTTTTGAATTATTTTGTAAAATTAAAGTCACTTGGGATTTTTTTGTTAAACTGTGTTCCAGGATGCTTTGAAGTCCATAAAAATGGGTATAAAATTAAAGAAAAGAAAAAAACCCTCCTTTTTCTAGGTGAAAAAATGGCAATATTTGGATAAATCAGGAACACTGTGAGACCCTGTTTATTTCTGTGCCTTATCTGTCTGTGACTAAAACACACGAGTTGCACTTTGAGGCTTTTATCAAAAAGAGGAAACAGTTCAAAACTGACTCTACCATTGGCCGCAGAAGGAAGTAATTTAGATCCCTTTTTAGAAGAGAGATAATTTCTCATCTGGAGATCATGAACTTTAGCAGACTGTCTAATCTTCAGTGCTCAACTTATTTAGTGACCGTTGAAAGTCACAACGGCACTGAAAAGAAAGTCTTATGACCATTTTTCTGACTTACAACCTTGTTAGCATCCCCAGGATTGTGAGATCAAAAGTCAACTGACTCACACTTATGACCGTTGCTGTGTCAAGAGGTCATGTGATTTTTTCCCTCTTGGCAACCTTTTGACGAGTGAAATCAATGGGGAAGCCAGGTTCACCAACTTAATAGCGGTGGTGATTCACTTATCACCTGTGGCAAAAAAGGTCGTAAAAACTCACTTAGCAACAGAAATTTTGGGGCACAGTTGTGGTTGTAAGGTCGAGGACAACCTGTACTGTACGTGCGTCCTCTAAGGGCTGAAAGCCATGTAGCAAATAAGTTCTAAATTTTAATTCCTAGCAAGCAAGCTGTATTTTCAAGGGAAGATAGTACTCTGCATATGTTTGAAAGAACATTAGCCTGCAAACCAAGTTTTAATGCTCAGGGAAAGTGGCTAAAGCTTCTTAAAACTTGGAAGCAGAAGGTCTGGTCTTCCTCTTGGGGGCTGCTATTTAGAAGCTTGTTCCCTTGTTGCAGCTGTCCTTACGAAGTCTTTTATAAATTCATGGAAGAGCCAAAAGCTGACAGTATCAGAGTTCAAAATGCAAAATAAATCCAAAGTCCATCAAAGTGGCTTGTTAGCTCTTGAGTTCTCCAGAGGGTGCCAACCTCCAGGAACCAAACAAGAAACTCCGTTGCTGGTCCAAGAGTTCACATTACATCAGACCACCTGCGTGGAAATTCCCTTCTCCTCCTCCTCCTCCCTGGCCAGACAGACCTTGGAGAACTGGCTTGAGGGCACCAACATCCCTAATGCTTTGTGTCTTTTTTTTTTTTTTTTGGCATCTTTCTACTTTTGCACAGGGAAGTGTCAGAAATGGGGGGCTTGTGGAGTTTTGGAAGAGATTTGCAATCAGACAGGAGCCGGCATAAAGATGGCCAGGGTCTCCCTGAAAATCTGCAAAATTAGAGCTGCTTGATCAGGAAGCAAGGGGTCCAAGAAAAAAAAGATCTTCCTTGCCCACTGGTGGTTGCCTGAATGTTTACACTCCAGAATGGAAAGTCCTAGGCTAGCAATAAGCTGCCCCCAGCTCCCTGTTTCCTGGTTTTGTGCTTTGGAAACTCTGTGGGTGGAGAGGCATCGCTGCGTTTTCCCACTAAGGCATCAGCAACAGAAACTGAACCTCAAGGCAGAGACGTGAAAGCTAAGCGAAGTTTTCTCCACCGAGAGCTCTGATTTTGTTGTCAAGCCTCTTTCCCCCAGTCTTGTACCTTTCAGAGGTCCTGGACTCCGACACTCGTCCACCATACATGCCTTAGAACAGGGGTCCCCACAACCCCAGCATCAGGCCATAGCATGCTGGAAACCAGGCCACACAAACAAGTGAAGCCCCATCTGTGGGATGCAAGTTGCACGCGAAACCATGCCTCCTCCTGTGGGATGCAAGTTGCACGCGAAACCATGCCTCTCTCTCTCCACGGCAGGGATCGCCAACCTTTTGGACCTCAGGGACTACCAAACTCATAATTTTAAATCCCCCAGACCAGAGACCCTGGGAAAATCCCCAGAAAAGTCTGCAGGAAAATTCCCCACCCCGTTTTCCTACCAATCAATCATTCTTTATTTGGGATTGCAGGATACCTGCGGCTCTGTTCTTGGGGNGGGGGGGGGGGGGGGGGAGACTTTTGGCTTTATGCAAGGAAAGCAGCAGAAGCCGCTGAAGTCCTTCTTTCTCTCCCCCAAACTCCACCAGAAATGAGTCTTTGTGGGATTTGTCACGCCGGCGCAGCCTCTTGAACCAGGAGGCCTTATAGGGTCCCAAAGACTCATTTCTGGCGGAGTTTGGGGGAGAGAAAGTCTTCTGCTGCTTTCCTTGCATGCAGCCAAAAGCAGAGGAAGAAAGAAGCGGAAAGCAGCAGCCCGGTGGCCAGGCGAGGCACGTGGGGCAAGTTCCTCCCCCTCCGCCCTTTCCCCCCCTCCCCACACTACCTCATGTTTTTGCAATGCAAGTGACAAAAGCCTTGTGTTCCCGTGCAGCTGCATTAATTGCTTTGGGGGGGACATTTCCCTGCAGAACACCATTTTCTTGAGGACCACCAGTGGTCCCCAGCCCACTGGTTGGAGACTACTGCTCCACGGAACCAGCCCCCGGTACCCAAAACGTTGTGGGGCGCTGCCTTAGAAGGCCCTGGGATGGTGGAAAGCAGACTCAAAAGTTTTCTCAGCCAACACCGCCATCATGAAGATAAACTCACTGTGATAGCATCTCCTGGCTCCATCATTCTCCTTTCTATCTTTGCCGACAGATGCAAAAGCTTCCGGAGAGCCACGGTGACTCACCTTGCTGGACTTCCAGAGCCGATCCGAAACTGTGGAGCACTTTGCAGGTTGGGGAGATGCCTGAAATTGCTGCCTGCTTGACTTTGAGTTACTGAAGAATTTTGTCCATGAGATGCCTAGGAAAGTGATATGGAAACTCAATGTTGGGATGAGGTCAAGCTGGGCTAGCAGAAGAGAAATACTCTCGATATGCCCTTCTGAGTTTCCCAGGCTGATTAAAACCAGGAGCTTTTTTCAATCCTAACAGGTGGGTTTTTCCTTCTAGCTTTCACGTACGTTCCACTTAATCCTGGCCACCTACTTTTTCAAACATGGGAGTCTCTACGCAGCCCCTGGGAATGGATGCAGCCAAAAGCAGGCTAGGAAAAGTTGCAGTGCTGATGTAAGGGATTATTGTTAGCATAAATTAAGGTGGATGTCCTTTGGTGGCTCTTAAGATACTCCTTCCCATTAAACTAGACGTTGTACCCAATTCCAGCAAACTTTCTTGGTATGTTTCAGCCTCCAGGCCCCTAATCATCTTTGTTGCTCAGTCCTGCCCATTTCGACTACAGATATAGATTAACAGAGTTGGAAGGGACCTTGTAGGTCATCTAGTCCAACCCCCTCTACGCAAGCAGAAGACCCTACACCACCCCCAGCAAATGGGAGTCCAAATGGGAGTCTTGAAAGCCTCCAGTGATGAAGCTCCCACAGCTTCCAAAGGCAACTTCGGTTCCATTGGTTGATTGCTCTCCCTGTCAGAAAATCATTCCTTATTTCTTGGTTGAAACTCTACTCGGGGTGAGTGGGAGGACTGAGTGGCAGGCTGAAATTCAACTGGGGGAGCTTTTCCCACCACAGATCGCATCCCCCCCTCCCTCCACTGCAGAAGGGGGGTATCTCCTTCCTTGCTCTGGAAAGGAGGGGAGATTTCATCTATATTTATTATACTGTGCAGTTGGCGTATCTGTTTAGGAGAGGGTGAAACCATGCTGGGAATGATGGGGGCTGTAGTTGTCTGGGTCTGGAAAGCATCCAGGAAGTTTATAGATACCTGAAAAACAGGGAGCAGGGTGTAGGGCTGGCTGATTTCAACTCTGGGGGGGGGGGGGAATTTTNGGGGGGGGGGGGAATTTTCTTCCTGAACTCCAGCCAAGTAAAGCACACCCAGATTTTGGGGGGGAGGGGACCCCCCCAAGGAAAGAGAGGGGGGGCACTCAGCTTAATTTGTGACAACAGTGACTCCCTTGAATCAGCACTGCAAACTTTTCCCACCCTGCCTTCCCCCACCCCCATTGACTGGGGAGGGGGAGAGAGAAGATGACGCCAGATGACCACACAGATATGGAGAGAGTGCTACTACCTCCAGCAGCTCCCTCCACCCATGCTCCACAGCCATCCTTCTCTTTCCATGCCTATCTTCACAGCTGGTTAGGACAAAGCTTGGGAGGGGTGGGAGTGGGTTTGAACTATTTTCCTGGCTCCCTTGCTTTGCCCCACTCTCATCCCCCTGCGTGGCTGCAAGAGGGGATCAAGAGGCAGGGAAGAAGGGAGCGTCCCTTGGCATCCTCCCTCCGTCTCTTTCTCCCTCTTTCTCTTTCTTTCTCCCTTTCTCTCCATCTCCCTCCCTCCCTCTCTCCTTTCTCTCTCCCTCTCTTCTCTCTCTCCTCTTTCTTTCTCCCTCTCCCTCCTCTCTCTCTCTCTGATGCTTTCCACTTTACAATCTGGCTCTGCTCCCAAGCTGAGACGTTAAACATCTGGAATGATGCCCCGTTGGGAGCGAGTGGCGGTCACCGCCAAGTAAATTTCCACAGCATCCGGGAAGCTTTTGGACCAGGATGGGAGACGGGCATGCGTCACTTGAGCGAGCAGGAGCCTCGCCTGACAGGCTCAAGCCCCTACCACTCCACTCCCCACCCACCCCCGGCCCCCGCTGTGGTCCCACCCATCCAGCCTCTTACACAGCAAAGCAGAGAGCGCCTTCCTCGCCTCCGCATCTTTGCAAAGTTACACTTTAGTTGCGACACCCTGTTGCTGAGACGGCCCCGGAGGGGCACCAGTTCCTTTCCTGCCTCTTCCTTGCAAGCCAGGTAAACACACACCCCCCACACACACCAGATTTTCCCACCAGAGAGCTGGATTCCCCCACCAGGCAAGCCAAGCGGGAGGGCCTTCTTAACCCAGAACTTGGATCTCCAAGAGTGAAGAGCCCAGGCTCCTCCCCGGAGATATTACTTTCAAGCCTTTCTTGCTTTCAGCTTTCAGGATTGACCCACAGAAGAGATGGGGAGGGTCAACCTATTCTCCAAAAACTCCTGAAGAAACAATGGGTGGAAATTATTTAAGGAGAGAAGCAACCTAGAAATAAGGAGCTTTTGGGGGAGGCTAAAGGAAAGGTGGGGGGAGGGATGGAGGGGGAGAGAGACCATATCAAGGTGACTGGTTGAAAAGGCTGAGAAAGAACTGCAAGAACTTCTGTCTGGTTGGGATTGTTCACTATGTCTGGGTATGGTTCTGCTCTCCCCAGGCCCAGCTCAAGTGTTTCCTTGCCTCCCATGTCCACCCCTCTCTTAGTCCTCCTTGGCAAAAACATGGCAAGCATTCAAGATCTTCCCGATGACGTTTTGATGGTGGTGTTATGCCTGCTCCCGATAAATGAGCTGATCTGGAATTGCCAGCTGGTTTGTTCGCGGTGGCGAGATCTCATGCACAGCCCTTTCCTGTGGAAGCACAAGTACCAAGAGGAGGATGCCGACCTGAAGATGCCAAAGACCTTCTACATTTTCTGCCACTTGGAGAAGAACTTAATCAAGAACCCTTGTGGCGAAGGTGAGTCCCCCCCGCCCCCAAGGGCTTTTGCAACGACCCATGCTGGGGTCTGAGATGGCTTGCAAAGACCAAGGGGATGACAGGTGTGCTCTGGCAAAAGGCCAAAGGCCACCTTGACGGGCGAAAAGTCCGAGGAACTGTCTTTCCTTCTCCCAAAGGTGCTTTTTTTCAAGAGGCCACTGGGCTTCCTGGTTGTTCTTTGAAGGTATTTCGCTTTCCACCCAGGAAGCTTCTTCAGCTCTGACTTGGATGGTGGGGAATGGAAGGATTTATATTCCTTGCAGACGGCTGGCCATTTGCATCCTTTTTAGAGGGTCGTTGAGACCACTTGGAGGTTTCTCTGGGTCCTCAGGATCACCTGAGTGGTGCAAATGGCTGTGGAGCCTTCTTGGAACTGCTGATTGTGTTGTAGACAGGAGATAGAGGATGTTGTATCCCTCCCCCTCTAATGACCAGCTATCTGCAAGAAGTATAAATCCTTCCCCACCATCCAGTCAGAGCTGAAGGAGCTCCTTGGATGAGAAGTGAAACGTCTTCAAAGAAAAACAAGTCTGGTTGCCTCTTAAAAATGCACCTTTGGGACAGCCATGACCTGGAGGACTGGGAATCTCTAGTCATGTCTTTCCTTCTTTCTCTCTTTTTCTACAGCTTGGCAGTTGAGCAGCCACAAAGCCTCTAGGGTCCACATAGGGCTGGGGGAAAATTTCAATTTGAAATAAAAGCAATGGCCGCGCTAATAAATGACAGATATTTTTTGCCATGGAGGATGGGCCTTTTACATTTTGACTGGGGTCTTTTATCGCCCTGGGGACTAATATGAATCAAGAGACCCTTGTGTAAAAATAATAAGCATAATATTCATTCTGTCCGGTAATTCCTCAAGAGCTGACTAACCGCTGTTATCGTTGGGGCTGTTCACTCTTGCTTGATTCTTCTCCCTATGGTTCAGATTCATGGAAGGGGCCGACACAAACGGTGTGCTTTGTAAACACAACCTCAACGTTTGAGGCTCATTCAGGGAAGCAGCAGCATTAAGAAAGTCCGACCGAGAGAGAAATAAACGTGTGAATGGGGAGGTGGGGAGCGATGCTTCTCCTTTGACGTCCTGTGGCTTTTTCACAGAAGGATTAGACTTCTGGGATACGGCCACACCTTCCAACGGGCAGTGGAAAGTTAAAGATGTTTTTGAAAAAGACTCAGCAAAGCTGCAGGCCTGGGACTTCCTTCAGAGGAATATTTATGTAAAAGACGAGTGGATACCCTATCAAGAAGTTGAAAAATGTTTTGCTGCGTACAATGGGTAAGGATTATGGTGACGTTTATCCTGACACTTAATTGACGGGGAAAGGAAATAACCATGGGAATTTGTGGCAATCTGCAGGCAAGCTTAGCTTCCTTCTCTCAAAATGACACAAAGGGGAGTCTCACTTTATACGGATTAATTCCGTCTAGCCAGAATTTTGATTTTAAGATTATTCAAACAAAAATATTTTTCCGAGCCAACGGAGGACGGTTCCCATTTAATTTAATTTAAACCGGGCAGCGTGAATTCTGCTCTATCCCAAATGGCTTGTCTGCTTTCTTCCGATTTTTTCCGTTCGCTGAACGCTCCGGTTGAAAGACACATCCATGTCTTTTCCTCCTCTTTGGTGCTTAGGAACTCTACAAAGACCTGCCTCCCCCAATTAGACCCCAGTTCCCCCCTCTGCTCCAATGTATTCAAAGTCTCGTAAGACCCAGTCTCATTAAGCTCTCCAACTTCCAGGAGTGCAGGATTGTGTTGCTGAATTGTGGTTAATTTCTTCTCTGGTAGGCTCTGCACAAAGTCTCAGCTCATCACCTTGAAGGATGAAGGTTACTGGGATCAGCTGATGGATGATGGGAGACCCACAATTGTGGTGAAGGATTGGTAAGGGCCAGAACATCAGCTCCTGGCTTGAGGGAGCAGGAAACATATGCAACCAGATGTTAGCCTTGAGAGGGATAAACATATGGGTTTGAGGTAGCTTCCCTGCTTAGATCTGGGCTGCAAGGCCAGCTCTGCAAAGCTTTACCTTCCTAAGGCAACAAACTGCTCGATCCAGGTTGAGCTTGAAATAACCCAAGCCCTCCTCTCGCTGCGAATTGCACAGGTGCAGGGTTGCTTGAACCTCTAGTGATCTGGTGGCTTTTAAAGATGCACATATAGAAGTCAACCTGTGGAAAGTTAGCGCCCACCCTTCTCCTAAAAGAGTGAAATATTTTGAGAAATATTTAAAAAAAAAAAAAAGGCAGAATATTATATTGCCATGGATGAGAAATGGGAGAAACATGCTCTTGGAAAGCAGCCCTCACCTTCCTTAATAGCCCCTTAGCAGAGGTCAGCACTTAAGAGATAAAGAGAGAGAGATAGCTCTATTCATAAGCAAATTACCTGCAGCAAGATCTGAACAGAGGTTGGCTGCAACCGGTTGAACAACCGGTTCTGTGAGCGCGCGCTTGAGGACTACATATATTGCAAACTGACTCTGCCAACAGCCAGGAGTTCGGTCCTGACCGGCTCAAGGTTGACTAAGCCTCCCATCCTTCTGAGGTGGGAAAAATTAAAACCCAAATGGTTGGGGATAAGAGGCTGACTCTGTAAACCACTTAGAGAGGGCTGCAAAACACTGTGAAGCAGTATATGAGTGTAAGGGTTATTACTATTCCATAATCAAGTCAAATGACAGGGGTTGGAGACCAGGAAGGGTGGTCAGAATTGGCACAGAATTGGAACTCTTCTCCATTGTATTGTTCGGTCTCCAAGCTGCTTCTCCTCCAGAAAGCTCTTGGCCATGGCTTGCCCGGCCATCCTGAGACAAGGATGTGCTGGATTCAAACCTTTTCTCTCTGCTTTCCTCCACAACAGGTTTTTTAGCAGCTTCAACAGCCATTACAAGTTGTGTGTGAAGCTGTTGTCCGAGGATTTCAGGGTCATCCGGGAGTATGACTCCCAGGATAAATACAAATACGACTCGGAGGACAACGATGAATGGCGCCAGGTAAGAGAAGGGGCATGGCTGTCCTCTTCCCCAACCCAGTGCTGAGGTTCGTCTCAAAGCCAACTCCCCTTGGCTCCCTGCCTTCTGTCTCTCTTCTTTCTCTTTGGGGCAGGCCTCGCACGCTTTTCACAACGTCCCTCCGGGAATCCGTCACATCTTCTTCCAGCACCAAGGCCAGCATTTCAACTGGCAGCAATCGAGTTGTGGCACCAAACTAATCAAGTGCTTGAAGATGGCCAAAGAGAGGGGGAAGTCCCAAAGAATGAGGATTACCAAAACGAGCGTCACCATCGGACCGTTTTCCCTAGACAAGACCATGCACCACAGACATGGCCGAGACATTAGACACTGTCACTTCGGCCAGTGTCCCTGCCGGGGGAACTACGTCCATTGGTCACTTGCGCCAAAGTGCAAATTGGGTGCTTACCACTGACCAGGGTTCAAATGTCCTCTGCTCTTCTGAAGCCGCCTACGAAAGAGCAGGCCCAGAGGTGGGTTCTTCCAAACCTTTTCCTCCCCCCCCCCCCAGNCCCCCCCCCCCCAAGAAAAATTAAAAGTGAATTAGCGGTCCCGGAAACAGGGTGAAGTGGCCCAGAGGTAGCTATTTCCTTCTCTTTCCCTCGGCAATAAAGGGCATTTTTTAAAAGAAAGCACGCCCAGAATCCAGACCGTATGACAGGATGGACTTTATTGGGTGCTTCCCCCTTCCCAAAAACAAAAAAAATATTAGACTACCACAAGGCATCAAAACACAAAAACAATTTGTGCAGTTTGCTTGCAAAGTCTACCGTCGGGAAAACTACTGCCCCCAAAGCTTTCCAACGCTTCACGATTACGTTTTGCTCTCCCCCCCCCCCC
>BHFT01020212.1:5287-18914 GCA_004320025.1 Laticauda laticaudata | reverse complement strand
TACGTTTTGCTCCCCCCCCCCCCCTCAAGTGCACAAGGAGTAAGAACACAAGCAAAAATAGTGGGGAACGGGGGGTTGAATTCTTTTTTCCCTCCAAAAGGGTCTGTTTTTCTTCCACCGTCTCTGCAAATGCTGTAACGTTCTATGTTAAGTACTTTATTGTCCTTGTTATGTTATGACAACGGCCTGGATAATAAAATCTTCTGCAAGGCCCCTATTCGTGCCGGCTCATGGCTGCTACAACAATTGCCATTCCATGCAATCTTAAATACATGCTCCAATTGTGGTTTCACCTTCAACTGCAGCCTGGCTGGCCTGCTATACTGGCCAGTCAGGGGAATTAATGGCTGATTTGTAGGCATTCTTCACTTTCCCACACCAAAACCAAGGTGATTTGGGGCCCAGAAATGGCTGGACTGCATTACCTAGCCGTGTTTTGGAGGTTGTGTCTTGTAAAAGAAGACTTCCTTTTTTTCCCCCTTCCTCCACAACACCCAAACTTTGAGAAAAAACTGTTTTCCTTTCACCCTGAAGCTGGAGTCATCTTTACTCCCCACCGCTTCCAGGAAAGAGTCCCATGGGGAAACCACGGGCCTAGAAAGGGAGCCAGGAAAAGGGTTGGACACAGGTCTTCGGTTACCAGAAAGGGCACCTGGAGGAGAAGAGAGCATCATCAAACAACCTGGCAGGGAGCTCCTACACAACTGGGACAGCTTTGCTTTTGAAGTCCAACTGAGCTTTCTCTGGGGATTTGTGAGGAAGGTATGGCATAAGTGGGAAAAGGAAAGAAAAGAAGAGGAAGGGAAAGGAAAGGGAGGGGAGGAGAGGGAAGGAAATGGGGATGGGGACAGGAAAGGAAAGGAAAGGAAAGAAGAAGGGGAAGGGAAGGGGAAAGGGGAGGAAAGGGAAGGGAAGGGAAAGGAAAGAAGAGGAAGGGAGGGAAAAGGAAAGGAAAGGGAGGGGAGAGGGGGGGACATGGGGATGGTGAAGGGGAAAGGAAAGGAAAGAAGAAGGGAAAGGGAAGGGGAGGAGAAAGGAAAGGGGAGGGGAGGGGAGGAAAGGGAAAGGAAGGGGGAAAGGGTAAAAGAGAGCGTAGGGGAGAAGGAAGAGGGTGGGGAAGGGGAAGGGAAATACAGCCATGAAGGAAGGAAAGAGACAGAGAGATAGGGAAGGAATGAGGGAAGGAAGGAAGGCAGAGTCTAGAAGGCTACACGAGAGGAGGAAAAGAATTTTTTTTAATCCCAAGGGATTTTTGGCACTCAAAATGCTTTTGGATCTCCCACAGTGGAAAAAGAAGTAAAATATCTTCCCCTTGGGCCACAGGTCATGAACCATGTGATTTGTTCTGACATGACGATGACAGTGACCGAGAGACGGCTTGAAGAGGGACTCGTGGGCAGGATGCAAGCCTTCCTCGGCAAGGCTGGCTGGCTGCAGGCTTTCCTCTTTCTCCAATGAGAGGCAGCAATCGCCTTTTGCCGCCTACGGACGAGCAAAGTCAAGCCGGATTCACTTAACAACCGGGCTGCCAAGTGAGCTACAGCGGTTCGCTTAACAACGGTGGCAAGACAGGTAGCAAAAGGGGTCAAAGCTCACTGGACCCATGTCTTACTTCGCCACAGAACTTTCCGGCTCCATTCATAAGGACCACTTGTAAACAGAGCATCAGAGCTGCAAGGGACCTTGGAGTCCTCGAGTCCAGCTTGAGCAGGGGATCTTATAGCAGGGGTGTCAAACTCAAGGCCCCAGGGCCAGATCCGGCCCGCGGGGTGATGAGATCTGGCCCGCAGGGCCACCCTGGAAACGGCGAAAGACTGGCCTGCGGTGCCTCTGCCAGCAAAAACAGACCTTGAGCCCTGTTTTCATTGGCAGAGGGTGACTTACAGGAGGCCGTTGCAGCCGAAAACGGAGCTCAGGAGCCTGTTTTCTCTGGCAGAGGGCTCAGGCCGCCACAGGCACCCCGACACGAGTGATGTCGAGCTGGCCACACCCACTCTGGCCCTCCGAGGTAAAATACAATCCTGATGCGGCCTTCAATGAAACCGAGTTTGACACCCCTGTCTTGTAGTATCCTACAAGTTGCCAACTTGATTGTCTTCAGTGGGACAGCCACAGGGTGGGCTGAAAAGCTCCCCCCCACACACACCACACTCACCATCCGATGTAGCACTGGCAAAGGTTCTCGTGGGACGTGGCCTGCTTAATGAGCAGCTCCACCTGGGTGGGCACATCCAGGGTTTCGTCATGGGAGAAGTCTCGTCCTTGGCAAGGGAAGAACAAGAGGGGTGGGGTGGTTTAGAACAGGGGTCCCCAACCACCGGGCCCCGGACCGGTACCAGTCTGTGGATCATTTTGTACCGGGCCGCAAAGAATGAATAATCATGATTAAAATATGTATAAAAATATGTTTTTAGTAAAAAAATAGTAAAGAAGCTCTTTACTATTGGGGAAGAACTGATTTTGCCGGTCCTTGAAAAAGTGTTTCTGCGTGAAACTGGTCCCTGGGAGAAAAAAGGTTGGGGACCACTGGTTTAGAGAACATGGGCCTTTCTCAGCAAGACAATATAACCAACACAAAGACTAACCAGTGGAACTATTCCATCAAGGCTTTCTTCCTCTTCTGGATGAAGGATTTTTTTTTTTTTGCACTGGCTGGATGTGAGTGCTTAGAATTCAACCTTTGCCCATCAAGTCTTGACAGACTCTCCTCATTTTCTCTTCTGATCTTCACATCTAAGTGCAACTATTTATGGCTTCTCTGCTCACACACATCCCCTTTTCACTATCATTCCCCCCCTCCCCATAGCTAAAGATTGCAAATTCTTTGTGACAGGGTCCACTACAAGTGATGCACAGGTTACTTAACTCACCTGTGAGTTTATCCCGGACTCTGTTGATAATCTGAATGGCTTTCTTGTTTAGGGCTTCTGGTTTCACAAGGCCATCCCCAACTGAAAAGAAAAGGTGAGCCACAGTTAAATTTGAAGATTCTGAGCAATCCCCCTGCAGTTATTTGTTTGTATCCTGGCTAAACTCCTTAAAAGTCAGTTTTTTGGAGTCTGATTAAAGGGGGAAATGATCCTATCTATAACAGGCTCCTTGGTCCGAACATCTGAACATCCCAACCTTGTATATTAACAAAGCAAAGAGGAATCAGAGAATTATCTTTGAAAGGCAAGGTTGGGGATCCTTGAGGCTTTTAAATTGCAGGGCAAAGTGGATCAAGGGAAGGTTGTGATTGTGACTACAATAACACAATTTCTTCTTATAACATTAGTTTACTCGAAGGATGTCAGAGTGCACACAGAGTGTGACTAGATGATATAACCCAGGAGCAAATGCAAGTACACAGGTTTGTATTTACATATAGTGGTTTTATGCATACATACATACATACATACATGCATGCATGCATACATACATGCATACATACATACATACATACATACATACATACAAGTACTTTGAAACAGGCCTTGAACAATCAATAATCAGCTACACCAGGGAAGCACACATGGAGAGAGAGATATGCCCTCACAGGGTTTCACTTATATTACAACCTCTTAAAGTGGTAGTAGTCAAATAACCCTGCTGACTCATTGCTACCATTGCATCATCATTACAACACTACAGCAATTGGTCAGCTATTAAATCATCATTACAAAGGAACTATGACAGTAAATTGAGGACAGAATAAAATACTTTTACATGCAAGATGGAATGAGGAACCTGCCACCATGAAACGTTCTGCCCTTAATGCAGAACAACTTTATAAAGGCGTAATTGAACCCCTCATGAATGGGACCACTCATCTTATTATTAATAAGTTGTTTTGTGTTGCGCATTTTGAAGCAGAACATCAATTTTAGAGACATGAAGCTCTTTAAAAAAAATGTCTGGAGCTCGGACAGGAAAAAAAGAGGCCCTCTAACTTACTGAAGGAATGGATAGATTCAGGCACTGTTGTTCCAGCTTTTTTGTGGGCTGTTTCACCCAGTTCCACACTGTCCAGCATTTCTTTAAAAAGGAGGAAAGTGATTAGATAAAGACAAAATATTCTGCTCCTTACTTTTCTGGTGCTACATTAAGATGGAGTCAAGCAGGCAAAGAGACATAGGCTACTTGGGGGAAAGAGAGAATGTAGGTACTAGACACTGTTCCAAGATGGGAAAGCAGGGGTTATTTCGGGGGAATAATGAGATGTGGTCTAGCCCCCTGTTCATCTGCAACTGAGAAAGCCTCCATGAGGCTCTGAGGGGCTGCCCTCCCTTCCCCTTCAACAGAGATTAAAAGGTCAAGGGGTCAAAAGAAGAGCTTTGCAAAGAAATCTTGGCTCCTTCATTCGTTCGTGCTTTCCTCTGGCCGCAGCTTAATCCAAATTAGAGGAAGGAGAGCTAACTCAAATATTGTGCCCATTCAACACAACGTAGAGAAAAACAGAGGACGCCTTGGTCCCTGCTCACCGACTGACTGGCCAGCAGAGTACGAATCTGTCCGGGTCCGAGATCGCTTATTACCTTTGGTGTTTGCTGCAAAGAAAGGAAGTGGAGTCATTCCAGGTTGCCTTCCCCCACGTTCGTCCCACCTCAATATGACAGGAGCATGTAAAAGCAACATCTCTTATTGTAAGAGCCAACTAGTTCTGGAGAGAAGCATTTATGTAAATCAGGGGTCCTCAAACTTGGCCACTTTGAGATTTGTGGACTTCAACTCCCAGAATTCCCCAGTCAGTAAAACTTGCTCTCTTGTAATCCCTTCCTCTCGCAATCTCTCTCCACTTTAGGAGGTTAAGAGAGAAAAGAAACAGACACGGCTGGCTGGAGAAGTCTGGGAGTTGAAGTCCACAAGTCTGAAAAGTGGCCAAGTTTGGGGACCTCTGATGTAAATCCTAAGAAGCTTTTGTTTCTTTTCCCTAAATACCCCGTATACACATAGTCCTCAACTCACAACAGTTCACTTCAAAGTTATAACAACACTGAAGAGTGACTTATGACCATTTTTCACACTTATGGCCTTATAAGTGATTTACATTTGGATGCTTGACAACTGACTCACATTTACGATGGTCGCAGTGTCTGGAGTCACATGATCCCTTTTGCAACCTTCTGACAAGCCAAGTCAATGGGGGAAGCCAGATTCACTTAACAACTGAGTTGCTATCTTAACAACTGCAATGGTTCCCTTAACAAATGTGGCAAGAAAGATCCCAAAATGGGGCAAAACTCATTTTACAAATGTCTCATTTAACAACATAATTTTTTTGGGGGGGGGGCTCAAGTGTGCTTGTAAGTTGAGGACTACCTGTCATTAAACAACAGCCTAGAATATCAGATTCTTTATGTGAACTGGCATCGTAAGAAGAAGGCCATGTTAGTTCTATGCTAGCCAATTCAGGAATCAGGCAACCAACCCCCTTTTCCAATCAACAGAATTGATTAGGAGGACCCAGATTGTTTGGGGGCCACAAGCTGACTCTGTAAGCAGATTAGAGGGGGCTGTGAAGCACTGTAAAGTGGCATATAAGTCTAAGGGCCATTGCTATTAGAAAGCAGAAGCTTTCCTAAGCTGCATCTCCCATGTGCACCTGATGAAGTGAGGTGCAACTCACAAAAGCTTATGCCTTTTTAAAAAATGGGCGAGTCAAGTAACTTGCAGCCAGGCACTTAGATTTTTAGACTAATCTGTATTCTAGGCTGATTTGGGGGATACCACCCAAGGGAGAGAGAGGGAGTTCAGGTGTGCAGGGCCCTCCAGCCACAATCTTTTCATTTCTGGCCAACCTACTGTCCATCAGCCTCCAGTTGAGCAAGGGGTCGTATACGAAGGCTTCTAATACGGCCATGACACTGTCTTTGTGCTCTCGTAAGACTTCCATCACGGTGTGGCAGGTGATCCGGTAGTTTCCATCTAAGCCAGTGACCTAGGTGGGGAAAGGAAAATTGAGGGGGGAGGGGGGAAATGTCAATGGAGGTTCTCAAGTCATCCAGGTCATGGTTATTCCCAAGATGCTTTTTTTTCAAGAGGCCACTGGACTTTCTTGGTTTTTTTCATTGAAGGTGTTTCGCTTCTCATCCAAGAAACTGAAACTTTGGAGCTGAAGAAGCTTCTTGGAGGAAAAGCAAAACTTCTTCAAAGAGAAACCAAGAAAGTCCAGTGGCCTCTTCAAAAAAAAGCACCTTTGGGAAAAGGGGGGAAGAGTCAGCAGAGGGGTCTGACTCCAAAAACCCTCCAAGACATAGAGTTCAAGGTTTGGAAGGCCAATGAGGCTTTATTGGCATCCTGGTGGGCTTTTCAAAAGCTGTGCAGGGCCTAGTTTGATGCAAGTGGGATGTCCTTCCTCTGACTGGCCAAACTTGAGATACCAACCAGGTATGTAAATAGGACTTCTGGTCCGTTACTAACCAGAAATAAAGGTGGTGTTAAGTCCTAGCAACAGGACTTGAGGGTGCTGGAGGATGTCAGGATTCTGTCCGTGGCCCTAATAACATCATGAGCTTTGAGCCAAGCTTCAAAAACTCCAAAGGATTTATCAGAAGCTAACATGTTGGTATGACCTGTGTGTTGTCGATTCTGAGACACATAAATCACTGTCATCCTTGACCCTGGTTTCCCTCCATCCCTCAGGGTGTATCATAATTCTTATTCTCCAACAAAACACATCCATAGCCAAGAGTCATCAATCATGTTCTCCAATTAGAGATTTGCCACTTAGTTATCATCTTTGCAAGATATGAATGGAATGCACTTTCGATTCCAAACTGCTGCACTGCTCTTTCAAACTCCTTCTCCCCACTTTCTGTTGGCAACTATAAAATGGACATAGAAATGTTTCATGAGTTGACATAGTGTCCAGTGTGCCTTATGATATGGTGGGAGCAGCAAGGCAACCCCATAAAATAGGGGAATGGAGAACAGTTGGAGCCTCCAGTTTCAAAAATATTTTCAGGGTAGGATGGTTTCTGAGATGTGGGGTCAGTTCACAGGGAGCAGTGGCCAAGGAAGGGAAGGATGAGAGGTGAGGGGGAGGGGAGTCAAAGTAGCACCTGGTCTCCTCCTAGGAAATGGTTTCAAATGCTGCAGGATCTGGCTTACCTCCATGGCATTGGTCAACATCCGGGTTAGCCTGAAAGGGATCTTCTCAGGGAATTTCTCTCGGGTCATCGCCACCTAAAATCCAGACAAAGAAATGAAGAGAAGCTTCAAAGTAGGGAACAGTGAGTGGTGAAAGATATTAAAGCAGGGAAGGGTTGTGGTTCGGGTTCCTGAAGTTTTAACTTAAGTTTCCCAAACTGATTTCAGGACCATGGGAGTAGGGAGCAAAATGATGGTAGAACAATTGCTGGAATTGGGGATGTCTTGGTTGATGAAAAGAAGGACCAGGGGGCGACATGATGACAGCGTCCCAATATCTCAAGGGCTGCCCCGAAGAAGGAGTCAACCTGAAGGCTGGAGAAGAAGCAACGGATGGAAAATAACCAAGAAGAAAAGCAACTCCTTACAGTGAGAACAATTAATCAGAGGAACAACTTGCTTCCAGAAGTTGTAAATGCTCCAACACTGGAGGTTTTAAAGAAGAGATTGGGTAACCATTTGTCTGAAGTGGTATAGGGTGGGGCTGGACTAGAAGACCTTGAAAGTCCCTTCCAACTCTGTTATTCTGTTCTGTTCCACCCAATCTTCTATCCAATGTCTTTCCTGATCTTCATTCCTTTTTGGTTTCAGCTGCTACTTTCCCACAACAGAAAACCCTAAAGGATCCATGTTTAAGTTAATGCTAAAAGAGAGCTCATATCTCTCTCTGTGTCTTGTTGCTTGGGTCTTGAGGTGGTATGAAATAAGAAGTAATCCTTCTTTGTCTTTATCTTAACTGAGTGCTTTGTTTTCTAAAAAGCAAATCCCATCAGCTTACCTCAAAGCAATCTCCAAAGTCGATGTGCAGGATTTTGCCACTCAGTCGGTCCAGCATAAGGTTGGAGGGATGCCTGTTTGAAGGACCAACATTATTTACTGAACAATTTGTGGCAGGAACTCAGAATGTCACATCCTAAAATTAAAACTCCCCAAAGTATTAAATAAAGCATAATTCTGCTCAGTTCAGTTCTTCGGTTCCCTTCTCTTTCTAAAGTTTAGTTTGTATTTATCTATGGGCACTGCATACAATTCAGCAAATTGGCTTGCATCGCTATTATTAATTATGATTTATTAACAGCTGATGTCTGTGAACAGAGCAGGAATCCTGAATGCCTTTATTTTTTTAATTCTGTAGGGAAATAAGTTTAACTTCACTTGCCTGTCACCAAGACCCAAAATGTAGCCAACCATCGACATCACAGCTAATGAACGAGTATAATTCGTTCTTCGGTCAAACCACACCTACGGAGAAAAGGTATATCAAAAAATGGGTGATTTATGCCCAACTGGGATTAATTTTTTCTCTTTTTTTAGAAAAGAATGTGGAACAGCAGCTATTTCAGCTCTTAACACACATATTTGAAAATAGGAAGTAACCACAGAGTGGATCATTTTATCCAGGTGACAATTTATCCATATTTTTGCTCTAATCTTGACTAGTAGACAAGAGGCATTTTTCAGGGTTTGTAAGAAGGACAAGGAATGGCCCTTAGCTGTACCTCTGAGCTGGGACTCTTCAGCCACAGAAGTTTGGCCAGGTCATCTCCAGCTGTATTGTTGACCGCGTGTTCAAACACTTCCACCTTTTGCATTAGAGTGAGATGATCGTAATCAGGAGCCATCTAAGAATAGAATAACTAGATTAACAACATCCATTAGTCATTAACATTCTTTTTCAGGGAAAAGAAAAAAAAACTTTGAACAGGTTAGAAAGAAATGCAGGAACCATTCTGATACTCAGTTTGGCCGATGCTCCAGAGAGCAAAATGAATGGCGTATGTCTAGGGAGATTCTCAAGTCCTCCAAGTCATGGTTGTCCCAAAGGTGCTTTTTTCAAGAGGCCACTGGACTTTCTGGTTTTTCTTTCACTTCTCATCCAAGAAGCTTCTTCAGCTCTGACTGGATGGAGGAGAATTATGGAAGGCTTTATATTCCTTGAAGACAGCTGGTCATTTGGAGAAACAAAACAACCACTTCATAAATGCATGGCTCAACATAGGAGAACAAACCATCAAGGCTAGATTTAGCAGCCCATGTGCATTTAAAAGACAAAAGCCACTCTTCTCAAGACAGCAAACTCCACATTTTGGACAGAGAGGACCACTGGTTTGAAAGAGTGGTCAAAATTGAACAGCCCTCTCTCAACAGAGAGGGAGGGATATGACATCCTCTATCTCCAGTCTACAACTCCCTTCAGGAGTTCCAAGGAGCTCCACACACATTTGCACCACTTAGGTGACCCTGAGGACACAGATAAACCTCCAAATGGCTTCAATGACTCCCTCAAAGGACACAAATGACCAGCTGTCCACAAGGAATATAAATCCTTCCATTCCCTGCCATCCAGTCAGAGCTGAAGAAGTTGCTTGGATGGGAAGTGAAAACGTCTTCAAAGAAAAACAAAGAAAGTCCAATGGTCTCTTGAAAAAGCACCTTTTTTATAATATTGTCAAATGTATTGAGTATGGAAAATACTGTCATATTTGTTTTAAAATGTAAAACACCCAGGTGTCACACTGTTCACATAGTATGTCTGCAGATAAGGAAAAATAAATTAAAAAAAACTTGTATAAAAAGAAAAAACACCTTTGGGAGATGACTGCATATGGCTACCAAGCTGAGATTAAGGGACAGAATAAATGAGTTGAAAAACTCTCCAGATTGAGCAGGTAGTAGGAGCTCACCCTCAGCATGATGCGATGCTCAATGTTGAGCAGAATCTTCTTCTTCTCCCGGTAGTCTCGAATGAGAGCATGCAGGGTGTCGCAGTGAGGCACCCAGCCTATAAGCCCAGAGTTGGTGGAGAGAGGGATTACTGCATAGCGCTGGATGCTAGAGGAGAAAGGAGGAGGAGAATCTGTGTTGAAAAGGCTGGGATTTGTGCTCAGACAAAATGGGATTAAAAAATATGCTCAAGACACATGGAAGCCCGAAGTACACGCTGTCCTAAGGACTTTGCACAATCTGTTGGCTTAGCTGGAGCAGCCTGAAATCATGGCCAATTGGGCCTCATACAAAGACCCTGCTGGCATTGGCAACTTCATGCTCCATCCTTAAAATGGGATTACTAACTACTGCAGCATTCAAGAAAGTGTCTAGTGAAGTTATGGCAAGATCTCTTCTCTCTCTTACACCTCTAGAGTTTCTGTTTCTATATTCCATTGTTCCCTCCAAAGTGACGCATTTCTAGTTTGTGTGCTGAAGGAGACCTCGCCACCCAGCTTTTCTAAGAGGCCATCTATGCTGGCTGGGATGAAGGCAGAGGAGGCACCTGAGGTTTTTACGAAGAGACGTGGGGTCGTTGGCAAGGAGAGTGTTCACAAGGCCAAAGAGCTGCATCACTCTTTCATCCTGGCGGAGATCTTCGTGTCCTTTCAGAAGAAAGACAAACTCGTGCCCGTTGCTTCCTGTGGAAGAGGGAAAGATCTATTGAGGTAGGTGAAACTGGGGAAGCCAAGAAAGGACTTGTATCCAAGACAGATTAGAAGGTGTGTAGTATTATGTTGCTTTAGTGGCACAGTGGTTAGAATGCAGCAATTAGAATGCAGTATTGCAGGCTACTTCTGCTGACTGCCAGCAGTTTGAATCTCATCAGGCTCCAGGTTGACTCAGCCTTCCATCCTTCTAAGGTCAGTGAAATGAGGATCTAGATTATTGGGGGCAAGAGGCTGACTCTGTAAACCGCTTGGGGGGGGGGTTGTAAAAGCACTGTGAAGTGGTATATAAGTCTTATGCCATTGCTATTGGTTAAGTTCCTACAGTCAAATAATAAGCACTCATTGCCCTTGTTAAGCTAATTATGGGCAAGGCAAAATATGCTAGAATAAAACAAAATCCTGTAGGCCAAATGTTCGCTGATCCTTCCAAAGCTTCTTCAAATATCACTACACCCACCAATTTAAGACTTCTACTGGGGACTGGAGGCTAAAACATACAATGAATGGTTGCAGGAACTGGGCCTGGCTAGTCTAGTAAAGAGAAGGACCAGGGGAGACATGATAGCAGCCTTCCAATATTTGAGGGGCTGCCACAGAGAGGAGGAGGGGGGTCAAGCTATTTCCTAAAGCCTCCAAAGGCCAGACAAGGAATAATAATGGATGGAAACTGACCAAGGAGAGATTCAACCTGGAAATAAGAAGAAACTTTCTGACAATGAGAACAATCAACCCATGGAACAGAAGTTGCCCTCGGAAGTTGTTGGAGTGCCATCACTTGAGACTTTCAAGAAGAGATTAGACTGCCATTTGTCAGAAATGGTATAGGGTCTCCCACTTGGGTGGGTGGGGGGGTGGACTAGATAACCTACAAGTCCCTTCCAACTCTGATTATCTGTTATTTGTTACTTTCTTAGCCTGGATGCATTTTATTGCTGGACTGACTGGCCTCCTAAAAGGATCTGCTCAGGAAATGGACAGCTACAAGAAATGGATTTGTTCTGTATCTTGAGGTACATGAATGAGTTATGGCTGCCCAAGGAACTATTGCATCGGCTTGCTCTTCCGAACACGGTGTCTTTTTAATTGGATGCTGTTCTGCAAGAGAGGACCGGCAATTGGTACATATGGAATCGGGCAACTCACCCATTAAGGTCAACTTCCTTGGCCTCTGTTTGGAGGTGATGACTTGCAGGGAGGGTGCGATGGACTGAATGCGGATAATCTGCTGATTCGGGTCGTACGTCCCCGGGACGGCCAGCTCCAAATCGCGGCACATCAGGAGTTTGGGGGAAACGTATTGGAGCTCCAAGGAAGTCAGCTGTTGTTGGCCAAGATGGGAAAGCAAACAAACAAAGCAGCTAAGGATGTGTTCTAAAGGACAGATGGAAAATAATCCCCACGGGGAACAGAGATCCTCCCTTCCCAAACCTGAGGCAGCTGCTTGGAGATGCGTCGGAAGACGTGGTAGTACAGATCCCAAGCCTGAGTGAGATCCTTGACGTTTCCTGATTTCATATATTTCCGGCACCATTCCTGGGCCTCCATCAGATCTCTGCCATAAGCCTGAGGGAAAAGGACAGAGTTGCTCTGGGCTTATGGGCAGATGAAAGGCAGATGGGTAGATCAGCCATGTGCAAATTTTTGTGGTCCGCCGGCGGCCTGCGGAGCTCACAGATGAGTCGGAAAGTGGGAGGGGAACAGAGGCCAGTCCTGGAGTCTGGGGACGGCTCGAAGGATCTGTGTTCGACACAGAAATGGGGCCAGGGCCATCTGGAGAGTTGACTCCGGAGCCTCCAGAATCTGACATCAGTGAGGCAGAGGAACAGGGAGAGCCTGTTCCCAGTGTGCGCGTGCTCAGAGCTGCCAGAAGGCAAGAACAGTTAAGACAAAAGGGGCTTACTTCGGAGTAAGGCTTGGAGATGATTGGCCCCTCCCATAAGACCTAAAGGAGGAGCAAAGGGACAGGAGCCTTTGCAGGAAGCAACTTTATTTGTTCTGATTGGTTTCAACTCTAAAGCTCCATGTTGACTTTGTGCTCCATTTAGTCTCGTACAGCTAATTGGAAATTTAGTCGTTGGTAGCATTTCAAGGGAGATAAAGGTGGGTGCTTATCAGCCTTATCCCGAAAAGACTGTGACAGACTTCTGTTGAACTATTCACAAACTGTTTGGGACTCATTACGGGCTGTGAATGCATATAATTCACAGCCGTTGAAATAAAAAGAGGGTTTTTGGGACTAAGTATGTGATTGTTACTATCTCAGGGACCCTGGGTCAGAACACAAATGCCTCCCCCATTGGAAAAGCAATTTCAAATAGCAATCATTTGGACTTTCTCTTCCCTGATCCTCAACCAGAGCTATTGTTCGTGGCTTCTGGCTGACCCACTTAAGAGGGCCCTGATGTGGCATTTCGTCATTCATGATGCCAGACGGAGAATGTTCCTTTAGGCCAGTATTCCTATATCCACCTCAAATGCTTGGGGTTTCTTTTCTATGGGCTGCTGGAACGTGATTTGTTTCTCTCTTTCATTGCTACCTGATTGAAGGAGGTTTCCTTGAGAGTCTGAGGACCACGCTCCATCATGGCATGCAGCGGCTCGAGCACTTCAAACATCCCCTTCACATTCCTCTCCCCGAAATAGAGGCGAGACGCTTCCTCCAGACCTTCGTGCCACATCTCGTGCCACAGGATGGCCACGCGGATCAGTTCTTCACTCACCTGGTGGCAGAGGAGAGGAAGGCCCCCAGGAGAGGTTAAAAGGAAAAGTGTGTGTGTGTGTGTGTGTGTGTGTGTGATGTGATGGCATTCAACTGCGTGGGAGGCTGAAGCTTTCTTATGTTCTCCACCCCAATCTGCTGGATTGAACAAGGCCTGCTTGAAGGAAAAACTACCCTCTCAGCAGTGGAAGTTTGGTGTCTCAAACTTACATCAATTGAGAAAATATATCCTCTTGTTGGCATTGCCCCACCTAAGATCAGGAGACAGGTAGCAGCAGATGCAGAGAGAACTAAGCAAGAGAATAAACCTTGGTACCCTCTCTGCCCCCCCCCCCCCCCC